>CAOJBI010398707.1:0-10537 GCA_948277035.1 Euphorbia corollata
TATGGGTTATTCCCTTAACAATAAGCAACAACTAAACTAAGAATAATCTTTATGACTGCCAAGTACTCACTAAACAAAAACGATACTTGCACAAATTGCTTTTGATATAATTAAATAATTAGGAATGAAGAATCAAGTGGACCTAATAATGATAATGGCTGCAAAATTAAACGAATGCATTCCCACTTCGACAAGGACATATTCACATATGCCATTGAAATTAACAGTAATTTGACGGAGAATACATAGCCGAAAAGAAGGAATTCAATAGGTAAAGGGTATTTTTATTATTTTTATTTTTTTTGAGGAAAGGGGTATTCCCATTATCTGTAATTACAATGTATATTTCATTAGATTTTTTCAAATTTTCCAATCAACACATCATATTATCCGACATAAATAAGGTCTAATTTGTAACAGTACTATTAATAACTTTTCACAATTCAACAGATTTTACTTCAAAAATCTCAGTTAATTTGTAATGGTATTTATTCCTTTTCACAATTTAACATATTTTACCAATATAAGAATTTATTTTATTGATTTGAAGTTATATAAATATAAATAATGGAAACAAAATTACTGCCAAATATAACCCTTTATATATATCATCTAACATTTTCTATTCACTACTTTTGACCATTTTTTTCCTCAAACTTATGTCTGTCAATATTATGACTCTACGAGAGATTTGATATTATTGGAGATGGTGAAATAGTTAAACAATGGTACTATTATAAGAAGAAAAAAGCAGTATCAAGAAACAAACAGAGTGTTGAGATTTGAGAAAAAAGAACTTCATTTAATTACTATTTGTTTTATGCCCATCATTGATAAAATGAAACGAAAATAGCCTGCCAAATATAAGTACTTATTAAAACGTCTAACAAGATTTTAGACAAATGGTCTGCTTGAATCAACAAATAATGATGCCAATGATAATTTAAAAGCTTCATTTATGTTCACATATAAAGATTATTCTATCAAGTAGGACTAATTAAATCAAGGTTATTCTGTAAACTACTTTATTTTGGTTTTCAAATAAGAAGCTAATAATAAACACCTCATTGCGTATTCATTTTTAAAATTATTGTACATGCACTCACACCAGCCAATTTGAAATTAAAAAATATGTATCGAAAGTCAAAGCCACGAGTTAAGCCATAAAAAAACGCCTCCCGAAATATATCCTAGATTTCAGTAGGCAGTTCCCTCCGAATACAATCAAAGCAAATATCGCTATTTCCAGCTTTAAGAAAATTAAATAAGCAGAACAATTAGTTTTGAATTTAAGTAAAATTACCTAAAACGTCGGCGGCGAGCTCGCGGAACCGTATGTGGCGGCGACCGGCTCTTTCACAGTGATCGAGCACCTTTGACATGAGATAATAAGCGTAGAAAGTAACAACTCCCATGACTGTTAAGCACAAGAATCCAAACCCCCAGCCCAGCCCTCTGAACACGTACGGCAACGTCAGTATTGTAGGCCCAACTATAGCCGTCGTCAGGTGGAATCCGGCGTGCCACCACTTCCCTGGAGTTTTTCATTAACCGCTTTTTTTTTTAAAAAAAAAGGAAACAACCAGCTGTCATGGTCTCAAAATTAATTAGTAATTAACGAGGCGGAATGCTAACCTTTAGATTCGAGGACGAAGGCAGCCCCGGCATCTGAATCGCGGCTTAATACGGGGAAATTTTCGGATTGAGGATAGGCCATTAAATTGGAGCAAAGCAGTCAATGAGCAAACTTAAGATTAAGGATCGAGTATATATTACAGATATGGAAGTATGGTTGGAGAGTGATTGGGAAGCGTTGAAATGAAGAAGGTGAAGAAGGCACATATGCCGTCCCCTGCTGATGAAAATGATATCGATTTGGATGTGAGCTGAGCTGTGATACCTATTTATGGAATTTTGAATGCCAAATCATCAATTATTTAATTAAACGGTAGAATTTCATTAAGAAAACGACAACGTCAAAAGGAGGTTCCAATTTACCATTTACTAATTTCAAAAAATAATAATGTTAACCTGGAAAATGAGTAAATGTGACTCAAAAATCAGTTTTACTCCATCAATTAATTTAATGAGCAATTCAGTTATTTACATAAAAAAATGCTTCCAATAACATATGGTATCAAATCAAACTATCAATATAGTAATGTGATGACTAATCAATGAAGTTTCAAGTTCTCCCTTCTATTTTTCATTTTTTCTTACGTATTTCAGTTCCATTTTTACAAATATCCACGTAAAAATTGAATGAGACTTGAAAAAAATCATATAACAGATTTTGATCGAGAAAATGCCCTTAAGCCAAGAAACACATTTTTTGGGCAAGATAACTTCTGGTGGAGAATCTATTATAAACCAACCGTGCATAGTACATATGTGATATTATTATTTAGTTTATTTTGTGAGAAATTATATATGATACGGGATATTCAATACCCTCCTTCAATGACAATAATAAAGTCAAAGTTCGGTAAAAGTCATACGGAGCCAAATTTGATCGTCGATCAAATTTTGGCCCGAGACTTTACTATTTAAAGATTGAAAATTTCTATGTTTATTATGCATGAAAGAGATATTATATGATATTCTTTCGTAGAAATTAAAAATCGAGAAAATAAAACGATTAAAATAAGTTGAGCATGAACTAAATGATAATCTCACATATGGGGCTATTTTTATTATTCTCTTTCTTCCTTCGTTCCTTTCATCTTCTTCTTCCTTTTTCTTTCTTTTTCATTTACTATTCACAAATTTCTCATAACTTCCAAACTTTCAATTTCTTCGATTCGACTTCAAAATCTTATTAGCAATCGATCTTTAAGCGATTTTATGCTCATCGATTTTAGTGAAATAAGGCTAGAAGAAGAAGACTTCAGATTCTAAGTTCTTGATGAATAGTAACCCAAATCGGGGGTAAGGGAAATTAATGTCTAATTAATATAGATCATGATAGATCGAGCATATTTAATGTATATTTTGATCAAAATAATTATGGTTATTGTAGAGGAAGCTAATATTAGTAGATCAAAGGGAAAAGAGGTTAAAGAGAGCCATTAAAGAGTTTAGAACATGTTTGTGTCTCTAATTTCAAATCTATGTTTTTTGGAAAAATTTCCAGATTTATATCTCATTTTTTTATGATTTCTCTTGTCATATAACTTCGTTTGAGTGATTCTTGATTCTATTGACATTAGAAAAAACTGATTAAGATATGTTTAGAAGAAATCTATGTAAAAAACGGTCATTTATTATGTGAAAATTTTAGTTAAAGTTGAGTATTCAAAACTGTTTTTGGAAATTTCCAGCTTTGTATACTATAACTTGGATTTCTATGATTTTTATGGCATTGGAAAGCCGAGATAAGTGGCTAGTTATGTTTAGAGGGAACTTTTCCGATTTGATGATGTTTTAATGGAGAAAAAGGCAGGGGAAGTCAAGTCAAGAAATCTGGAATTTTGGAAATGTGATTATCGTTTTTAATGTGCTTTAACTGATGTCTAGTGATTGCAAATTAAGGATTTGAGTTCGTTAATTATTGAAGATATATTGAATTATATTTGATAGTTATTACTGATATTTGTAAGATTTTAATTTGATTTATTACCCTTAGTAAACTGGTATAAATTAAGTTCGGGTAAATTAGCGCAAATAAAGAAGGGTACAATATTGTACAAACAATTGTACATTAATATTTTATTTGGTTGAGGTAATGTCAAATGCACTGTAATTTATGTTTCATCATAAATTGTTTGTAAATTGTTGTACCCCCTTTATTGGCGTTAATTTACCCGAACTCAATTTCTACTCGTTTACTAAGGGCAATAAACTAAATTAAAATCTTATAAATTTCAGTAATAACCATCAAATATAATTCAACATATTTTCAATAATTAAGGATCTCAAATCCTTAGTTTTCAATCACTAAACATCAATTAAAACACATTAAAAATGATAATCAAATTTCTTGTATTCCAAATTTCGTGACTTGAATTCCCTTGCCTTTTTCTCCATTAAAAAATCATCAATTTGGAAAAGTTCCTTCTAAACATAACTAGACACTTATCTTGGCTTTCTAATTCCACAAAAATCATAAAAATCCAAGTTATACAACTTAAGTTATACTCAAAATATTAAACAGTATACAAAGCTGAAAATTTCCGAAAACAGTTTCGACTACTCAACTTTAACCGAAATTTTCACATAATAAATGACCGTTTGATATAGGTTTCTCATAAACATATCTTGATCAATTTCTTATAATATTAATAGAATCAAGAATCACTCAAAACTTAGTTGTATAACAAGAGAAATCATCAAAACAAAACACGATATAAATTTGGAAAGTTTTTCGAAAAACATGGAAATCGAAATTAGAGACACAAACCCGTTCAAAGCTCTTAAACGTCTCTCTTCAACCTCTTTTCCCTTTGATCTACTAGTATTAGATTCTTCTACAATAGCCATAATATTTTGATCAAAATAATACTTAAATATACTTTCAAATACCTTAAATATGCTTTGATCTATCATGATCTATACTAATTAACCTTAATTTCACTTCCCCCCAATTTGATTTACTATTCATCAAAGAATTTAGAATATAAAATCCTCTTCTTCTAGCCTAAATTCACTAAAATCGATGAACATAGATGGCTTAAAGATCGAAATCTAATAAAAATTCGAAATCAAATCGAAGAAATCGAAAGTTTATTGAAATTTTGTGAATAGTAAATGAAGAAAAGAGAAAAACGAAGAAGAAGATGAAAGGAAAGAAAAAATACTTAGGAGAAGGGAGAAAGAGAATTATAAAAATAATCTCATATGTGAAATTACCAATTAGTCCATGCTCAACTTATTTATTAACTATAATATCATTTCTCGGTTTAATCGTCTTATTTTCTCGATCTTTAATTTCCACAAAAGAATATCATATACTTCTAATTGTAAGATTTCATAATAGTTTATATAATCTCTCTTTCATATATAATAAATATAGCAATTTTCTACCTTTAAATAGTAGAGTTTCAGGCTAAAATTTGACAGGAGGTCAAATTTAGCTTCGTTTGATTATTACCGAACTTTAATTTATTTTTTTTATTTCATTAATATGTAATAACATATCAATATAAAAAATTTAGAAATTTTAGAATGTTGCTTTTTTATCTTTTTAGAAGCCGATTAAAAAGCTTATTCTTTTTTAACATTTTTAATATGCATTGAATAACAAATAAAATGGACAAAACGTGTATTGAATTTCTAAAAGTACATTTATTCGAGAAAAGGCGAATTCTCTATAATACACTTAAGTGTATTATTGTTACCAAATGCTTACTAATAATACTTACATTTTAAGAATTTCAAATATACACTTTTTTTTTGTTTTCTCCACTAGGTAGTACGGAACGGGTTTCAACTGTGAGTGTCATCTTTAATCCATGTCCACATCTAGACTAATCTCCGATTGCCAATTTGCGGTTTGAAGAGTAGGATGGCTAGCCCCAAGATTTAAAGTTGCTACATGCACATCTCAGGGTTCAATTTCTAATAGATGGTTAATGATAAACTAGTCCCTACCACTACATCACACCCTTTGAAATTTCTAAATATACACATTAAATACATATAAAACGAACAAAATTTCTACAGTACAATAAGAGATACGGTATTGTATCTTAACTTTATCCTTTTATAATAATAAATAATAAATAATAATTATTTCTACCTTTGGAAGATAATGGACGACCGATATATAAACTTCCTGATAATATCGCTATAATATTTAGTTATTTAAATTTTCCCTACTATCACGTATATGCTCCTTTTCTTTTTCTCTCTCTCAAACAAACCATTCCCTTAAAATAAATCATATAATCAAATCCCTTTTTCTCTCTTGTTCTCGTTTGTAACAAGTAAAAACAAATCCATATGGAACCAAAATAGAATTATATATTAGAACAACTACTTTTGATCCAAATGAAAATAGTGAGAGAAAGAATGGGTTGAAATAGAATGAACTTTATGCATATAATGTATAATATACAGCAAATTCCGTTCGATTATTTGCACAGCGTCAAAATAGTGGCTCAAAAATTAAAATTCCAGTTACAACATTCAAATTTTTATCAAAAACAAAAAATCTAAATGCAAAAGATAAAGTTGTTTGCAATTTCTTTATTCCATTTTCTTTAAAAGAGAAGAGAAGCACAATAAAATGAAGGAGTGAAATTCAGACGAAAGAATGAAAGCAAAATGAAAATGAACGTGTTGGATAAAGTGGAAATGAAAAGTTAGGAGGTAACACAGCTAATTTTCCTTTTTTTAATATTATTTTTAGTTTTTTAAATTATAATGAATGATACATAATAATGCATGTTAGTGTATTGTAGAATCTTCCTAAAATAAAATCTCATGTATCGAGAGATATTTCAAACTATCTCCAAAAACCTACTATTCTATGAACTTTGAAGATGACCTCGTAGCTCTTTCATATTTAAATAGCTAAATAACTCTCAGAACTTCACGTATCAACCTCTGGTTAGTTTAACTTTTAAAAAATGTTATTTTTCTGATTTTCTCTGTCCAATATGAGCTAACACATGACATTTAAGGAATAAAATTTTTCGAAAGTTAAAATGTAAATGTTCACAACTTGAAGTAAATACAAATGACATGTTGCTCCTTCATTTTTTTTTCATATCTTTTTCCGTGACAAAAAGTAGTAAGATATTATCATATTAGAGATTAAAATATTACTAACCAAATACAAATGTGTAGTTTGGCGGCCTCTTCTAAACTTTTTTTTTTCATTTTATTTCATAATTATTGTTTTACTGATATGAATAAAATTATAAGTTAAATAATTAAGAAAAAAAGGGAATTTGATTATAAAGTGAAAAGATCAATTAGTCATTTTTACATGTAATAAATATTGATTGGTTTTGATGAAAAAAATTAGAACCACCTTGAGGAATAACATCTACTTCTTCATTTCTATTTGCACACAACACAACAGAGTATTTTTAACACGGCTAAAAGAAAAATGACATTTTCTACGAGTATCAGAAGCTTGATGATTTATCACACCTCACATAAGGTATGTAAAAAATAATCTCATGGTGTACGGGCGTTTACCACAGATCTTCTATCACCGAAATTACACTACTCAACCTGTTAAAACCCGAAATTGCATCAGAATCCTATATCTACATATAGCTAACAAAACTATATTTTATAATCATATAAAAAGGAATTACATTCGATTTATAAAGTCATTTACAGTGCTTCAAAGGTATCGTTGAGTTACAAGAACTTGAAACTCCATGGTGCAGATTCTGCATTTTGTCTATGGAGCAAATTGCATCTATCTGCCTTGTCTCGTCTCTTTCAAGATTTTTGTCTTCGTTCTGGTTTGGCCAGACACCGAATTTTATATGGATAACTATCATGTTGCCTTGCCTTTTCATCACAAGTAGTCTCTTCTAGAGATGGCAATGGGCTGGATCTGGACAGATCCAATCCAGATCCATTTGGACAGATCCTCTCCAGATCCAGATCCAGATCCGCGGATATATAAAGGTAAGATCCAGATCCGCGGATCTGGATCCAAAATGGATCCCAACATCCAAAGACAATTATTTTGAACATTTTGTTGCAATGGATCTCGACATTTTTTAGCTCTGCGTTGTAGAAGGCGGGTCGAGAATCGGCGGCATAATCAACATATAAGAATTCGTCGGTGATCGGATTGAGCTTGGAGTGACATGGATTCACGGCATTGGCGGTAGTCTAGTTCATGAAATTGCTCAACAAATCAATTCCTTTGAGTCGGAGCAGCAGTGAGAGTGTATGGATGGGTTTTTGGAAAACCCTAGAACCGTAATTGAAGGTGGATTGGTGCTTAATCTGTCTCTTGTTGAATCTGTTTCCACTATTTTCAACAAATTGATGGATTTCGCTAAGGGGAAACTGATTCAATCCGCTGAAAATCATGTCGATCATCGTCAATCTGTTGATTTTTACAAAATTGCAGCTAAAGCGAGCAATGGCGCTGCCGCCGGTAAACTCAGTGTCGGCTCATTTCTCCGGCGAGGCCTTGATGCGTATTGGAAGTCACTAGAAGCTGCAGAATATGTGAAGGATTCAAACTTTGAAGCCATTTTCGCTATGGAGGAAAACATTCAGCGGACTTATACATCAGCAGGTGATCTCTTAACCCTAGATTTTGAGGCAGAAAAAGAGTACAAAATGTTTCCAGGTGAAGAAATCACCGTAGCCAAAGGGTATTTAAGCATAATTGAAGCACTTGCTTCTAAACTCCCCAAAGGCCTGATTCAATTAGGAAAAAAAGTTGCCAAAATTGAATGGCAAAATCAAGTTCATCAATCAATGGAAAATGGATATGTTAATAGTAATAACCCAGTGAAACTACATTTCTGTGATGGATCCATAATGTTTGCTGATCATGTTATAGTAACAGTTTCACTTGGTGTTCTTAAAGCTGGAATTGGTAAAGATTCAAGTATGTTTAGTCCTCCTCTTCCAGCATTCAAAACTGAGGCAATATCAAGATTAGGATTTGGTGTTGTTAACAAGCTATTCTTACAATTAGATACACAAAATGATTTGAAAAGTAGTAGTATTAGTGATTTTAAGTTCCCTTTCTTGCAAATGGCTTTTCATCGGTCGAATTCCGAGTTAAGGCATCAAAGTGTTCCATGGTGGATGAGAAGAACAGCTTCAATTTGCCCAATTTATAAGAGTTCTAGTGTGTTGCTATCTTGGTTTGCAGGGAAAGAAGCTCTTGAGCTTGAATCTCTTGATGATGAAGAGATCATCAATGGTGTTTCAGCTACAACATCAACCTTTTTAAGTTCAAATTTAAATTTTTGCAATGGGAATCAAAGAGAGATTAGATTCAGCAGGGTGTTATGTAGTAAATGGGGGAATGATCCATTGTTCTTGGGATCTTACAGTTATGTAGCAGTTGGATCAAGTGGAGATGATATGGATTCATTGGCAGAACCATTGCCAAAGATAGAAACTTTTGAATCAGAATCAAAAGGATTATTGTCTCGACTTCAAATTCTATTTGCAGGGGAAGCAACACATAGAACCCATTATTCAACTACACATGGTGCTTATTTTAGTGGTCTTAGGGAAGCCAATAGGCTTCTTCAACATTATCATTGTTTTGGGGTTTAGGCACCTAGTCTAGTACTATTATATAGTACTATATTTTTTTTGTTTATTTTTATTTAGTTAGACAATTAGTTTGGTGATATTTTTTAACAGATTTTGTATGTCAACTATGTTACCTTCCTCTTTGTAAAAATGATAACTGAGTAACGAGTAAAGGTGCGGATTGATTTAGCTATTATGATCTATTGTTGCGTTAATGTTAGCTTTGTCGATGTTTGTTTCATATTGATACATTTTTATATCAGAAATACGATCAATGTTGAAGAAATTGCCAAACACTAACTCACTGTTGAATAATTAAGTGCATATTTGAGAACTTGTGACACGAAAATTATCAGCAACAATAAAAAATTATGACAAGCATTAACAGCAAAACAAAGCTGAAAAGATATCGGTGGATTGTGAGATA
The DNA here is from genome assembly GCA_948277035.1 of Euphorbia corollata. Lineage (NCBI taxonomy): Eukaryota > Viridiplantae > Streptophyta > Magnoliopsida > Malpighiales > Euphorbiaceae > Euphorbia > Euphorbia corollata. The sequence continues at coordinate 9,623 of CAOJBI010398707.1, forward strand.
TATTGCATCAATTATAGAAGCTTCTTTCATTCAATTGCCTAATTCTTTTACTGTTTTGATTTGGTATGTAAAACTAGACCCAAATAAGGATTGGGCTTTTTCTTTTTTATTGAATTGATTAATTCAAAGGCAAAAACAAGAAAATAAAGGAAAACTTGGGATCCCACTTGAGTTTTGTTTGTTGTTTGGTATTTGGTTCCTCAAATAACCTGGCTCTTTCCGGTAGTTGGAATTGCTTCCCAGGTTACAAAAACTCTGTTTTCAAGCTTTATATATAATCCCAAATTTTGACATTGTGAAATCAATGATAAATAGGTCCTAATTAACTAGTATTAAGAGTCAAAATCTTTTGTCCAAGACCAAAATATGTTGTTGTATGGAAAGTTTATAAGTGGAGATTTTCACAATAACAGTATGCATTAAGTTGTTTTTCTTGAAGTTATCATATTTTTATCCATTGTTTTATGAATTTTGAAAAGATCACTGTAACTCGACAAGTTGCAAAAAATGCAATGCTTTTATTTTAACATCACATTTCAACTCATAATTTGAGTAAAAAAATCCAATCCGACCAAACAAGTAGTGGCATATGGCCTTTCCTTAATAGAATTTCTATTCTGACTCATTTTCTTGGTTTATGTAGAAACTATATAGGCCACAACTGTAATGAATTAAGCTTAAAGTTGAGAAAGGCTAAAAAAGGCGCACTTCATCGTGTGTTCAATTCGAACATTAAAAATGAAGACTCACTAACTGTAAAGATTTTGGCAATTAAAAGGAAGTAGTGATATTCTATATGACCCACTCTGCCTTTCTTTTTATATAATTTGGTCTCTCGTGGGGCTTACATCAATCTTTGATGATTTTGCACAATCTTTGTCGAAATAGTAATTATTCATTATTAACTCACTATAT
>CAOJBI010399022.1:0-10773 GCA_948277035.1 Euphorbia corollata
TCATAAAGGTGGTTTTCAAACCGATGTAATATAACTCATTCAACGACGAAATAGATAAATCATCCCGGACCCGAATCTCTGTACTTAGGTATTGTCTCGAACACCCCGTGGTCTAGGCTGTACCGAAAATTTCCCGGATGAGCTGATCTGGGTGGTGACTCTACACCTAAAGACTAGAGATCCGGTCTCGAAGTCTTTTAAAACTTGTTTCATATTGAACTTTATTTACACCAACACCATTTTTCCAAACACTCATTTTCGAAAACCCCCACGCCATCATCGATTCGATGGCCGGCGCCTCACGGCGACCGCGCGGGTAAGCGAAACGTCGTCCTCTCACAACTGCGTATTTCATTTTGAGTCATTTATACTAATTAAGTTATATGCTTTCGAGTTGACTTTAAGAGTAGTTTTGGGGTCAATAAGATTGTGTATAATAACTGGATCATTGATTATAATGTCGTTTAGTAAGCCAACATTTTAGGAGTGATAACTTATTAAATGTGGCTATGTGAGAGCAACTCGTACTAAGCATAGTATAGATGTTGTCCAGGTTCTTATAAACGTCACAATTCGTTTACACTTGATTTAGAAAAGTTATTTAATATGTTGTTCTGCGGTGAATCTTAGGATATTGGAGTGTCTAAAATCGAATTTGTTGAAGTTATCCTTTGATTGATGCATCTCTAACAATTTTACACGTTTTGCTCTTCTATAATTATCCTAGGGATAATCTATATGCTTTATTCTATCTCTATTCTATTTATGCATATTAATCTTTGATCTATATCTATCTTCATCAATATTTTACCAAAATTATTTATTTATTTTTATTTCCCAATCATATTTTCAAATAACCTTCCGAAACCAAACTCTTTCCCTATAGGATCCATAATTTCTAAAACTACATCGTAACTGTATACTTGCAGTTATCATCATTTTTCTATTTGATATTGGTATTGACAACACCCCGAACAAGTCTTTATCCTCTTTTATTGACTTGTTTTGATATCAGTAAAAAAGTGCAAACACCTAGTCAATTGGTTCTATTATTTAACTCTTGTCTGAGACTTTTTCCAGGAAAGCTTAAGTCATGATGGTCTGGTCCATATTCTATAACGAAGGTTTTTCCCCATGGTGCCATTGAAATCTCTAATAAAAAAGGAGAAACTTTCAAAGTCAAGGGCCAAAGACTGAAACCCTATTTGGCCTCAATGAAAACTAATGTTGTGGAGGAAGCTATCCTCCTCGAACCCCTTGAGAAAATTTCAAGGCTATTCTCGTCTCTCGCATCAAGAGAGGCAATTTTAGGGAAAACTTTAAGGTTATCCCGCATTTTTTTCATATGCTTTTTGTGCAGGTCCAAGTATGGGGAAGATTATATGCATATTCTTTTTGCTGCATAATTATTTTTGAATTGGGATAAATATCTTATTATTTCTTTTATTATCTCTTTACCAACTTTTTTGGGACTTATAACTAATCCCATACACTAGTTGACAATTTATTAACTGATATCCACCACTTCTTTTTGTTTTGTTCAGTGCTAGAGTGAGCGGACGACATTTTAACGCGCTGCTAAACGGAGCCGGGAGACCTTAATCGGTTTTTAATTTGAAAATGAGACTTTTTAAAGAAAAGCATTTTTTATTGATTAAACGGAATTAGAAAACATCGCTTAAGGAAAATAGGAGTCGTCACCAGGTTCAGTTCTACCGGGAAATTCGGTATAGCCAATCTGACTAGGATTCCTATACCTCTTAAACAGAGATTCTAAGTCCGAACAAAACACTTACTCATCTACTCAGTTCAAAATGTTAATTTCAAATAAAATATGTCAATTTACCAATTTTTTTTTACCTATTTCCAATTTTAAACCAAAGTTATTTAGACAGACATACATACATACATACATACATACATACATACATACATACATACATACATACATACAAACATACATACATACATACATACAAATATAAACATCCACCAAAGTATAAAAGAAAATAAATGCGGAAAAGTAAAGGGGTTACAACTCCCTAATTACAAAGGATCTAAGAAAATAAATAAAACAGTATAAAATAAATTTCATTTAGATTCCGGGAATTAATCTTTGAGATTTATTAAATCTCAATCCAAGTTCCATGAGAAACCCATCAGTCACCTTGCAAAACTCAAATGAAATATTAGAATGGTCATAGGAAACAATGATATGAGATGACAAGATGGAATAATGATATTAAAAATAATGATGAACAAAAATTGAGTAGATAAATTTATATTACTCTCAGGATTACCTTTTCTGTATTGCCTAGGATTACGACCGAATTCCGAATGAGAACTCGAGACAAACGAATTCAGATTGAGGGGACCAATATCATTTAAAAGGAAGTTGGATCGAAAAAAATTGATATTGAAAATCAAGTTTCGAGAAGAAAACACTGCCTTATGCTCCAAAAATCGTTCTCTGAATTATCCTTGATTACCTTGAACTCCTTAATTAAAATGCTAAAACTATCCCCAAATCTCTCTCTATTCTCGTTGCTAAAAAAAACTCAATTTTAATCACTGTTTTAAAACACCCCGCCTAGCTCCGCCTGGGCCCCGCCTAGGCGCTATTTTAAGGATCGCCGCCTTACACCGACTAGCGCCTAACCCCGTTAACTAGCGCATAATCCCCGCCTAGGCACCGACTCCGCCTAGCTCCCGCCTGGCGCCTAGCGTTTGTTAATACACTGATTTTAATTACCTCTCCCCCCCCCTTATTTTTTTTTTGTATCAAGTATTTATATCACAAAAAAAAAAACCACTCACCCCACTCACGTCTCCTATCTTTTCTTCTCTTTTTTTTAATAAAATATATAAACATATTATAATATATATATATATATAAGACTAATTAATACTTATTATATACAATTTTGGTTGTATATAACGTATAATAGTATTATATATATATATATATAATATTTATATAATATTTTAAGGGATATAAAAAAAGAACTCGGGGAAAGGAAGCTAAATGGGTCAAACTAATTGACAGTCTCGAGGAATTCGGTTGTCTCTCATTATCGAAATTCGGACATGAATCATAGACACTGAAAAATTAGTAATATGTAATCATTAGGCTGGGCGGACCGTGCTCACAGTTTACCCCTCGTGTATGAGAATCTCGAAGATTCGAGTCGAAAAGATTTCTTCATACACGAAGAGAGCATAGTGAGTCCAAAAAGAAATTGTGTATTCAAAAATTAAAGAGGCACGGAGGCGTATAAGTTTGAAAACAAAAAATCAAATACAAAGAAAAATTCCTTGTAGCGGTGGGTGATGTACAGTTGGAAATCTAGTCTATGTTCCTTGACTGATAATTTTGGAAAATAAAATTTTTTGCCTCTTCAGTCAAGAATATAGACTATCTTGAAAGACCACATGCAAGTGATTTTTACAAACTCCAATAAAAAAAATTCTTGGGTCCGTCCATTTTGAAAACAGTCTTGACATGGTCATGTTGTGATGCAAGATACAAGCTAGAGAATATTTACCTTCGCATAGGAATTAGATGATAGATGTTGATAATGCTCCCCATTCGCTTGACTTAGGCATCTTCATAGATCAAGAGTAAAACCGCATCATGTGAAAGACCAGCCAAACATGGAATTGCGCGTTCCATCAAAGTTCATCATGAGTCTTTTGAAGAGGTTGATCTTAAGTGAACGTACAACTCGTTGACACTTTTGATCGAAATTTCATTTGAAATTATGTCACATTGGTTTGACTTAAAACCGATAATATGAACAAATTTCAGGGTGAAAATGATGTGAAACAGTCTCATATTGGTTTGACTAAAAACCAGTGACATGAGCCAATTTCGATATAAAAAAGATTTGAAATGGTTTCATATTGGTTTGATTAAAAACCAGTGATGTGAACCAATTTCAGGATAAAACAATTTTGACATGTGTCATTTTGGTTTGACTAAAAATTAAAAAGAATTGAAATAGCATCATATTGGTTTGACTAAAAACCGGTGATATGAACTAATTTTGCGAATAAAAGATATTTGAAATGGTTTCATATTGGTTTGACTAAAAACCAATGATATGAACAAAATCATGATAAAATGATTTGAAACAGTTTCATATTGGTTTGACTAAAAAACCAGTGATATTAACCAATTTCGAGAAATTATGCCATATTGGTTTGATTAAAAACCAATGATATGAGCAAAATCAAGATAAAAAAATTTGGAATGGTTTCATATTGGTTTGACTAAAAACTAGTGATATTAACCAATTTCGAGAAATTATGTCATATTGGTTTGACTAAAAACCAGTGATATTAACCAATTTCGAGAAATTATGCCATATTGGTTTGACTAAAAACCAGTGATATGAGCAAAATCAAGATAAAAAAAATTTGGAATGGTTTCATATTGGTTTGACTAAAAACCAGTGATATGAACCAATTTCGAGAAATAATATCATACTGGTTTGACTAAAAATCAGGGATATGAGCATATTTGGAGAAAAAATGATTTGAAATAATGTCATATTGGGTTGACTAAAAACCAATTATATGAACAAATTTCAGGGTGAAAATTATGTGAAATGATTTTATATTAGTTTGACAAAAAACAATGATATAAACCAAAAAGAATTGAAATAGTATCACATTGGTTTGACTAAAAACCAGTGATATGAACCAATTTCTCGAATCAAGTAATATGAACAAAATCAGGATAAAATGACTTGAAATGTGTAATTTTGGTTTCACTAAAAATTGATGATATGAACCAACAAATTTGAAATAAGGAGGGGAAATATTATCATCAATAGCGCAGGTGGCAGATTGTTGGGTGATTCTTTCCGTAAGCAACTAACGATGGTGCAACACATCTTGGCTTGGGTTAGAGCTTCTGTATAAAAAAATTTACTTCCCCGTTTGTTTCACCAAATGAATTCACGTATGTATGATTGGATGAAATGATGCATGAGTGTTTTCACACATAAATCTATTCATATTATACATGCATGCATGTTTTGAATGTTTGCCCCTTGCTTTGTGGAATTTGGATTTCATGTCTTCATTCCTTTCCTATTTACTTCTGATATTCAAAGTGGAAGAAGTATCTGCCCAAGCACTTCAAATAAAGAAGGTGTACCTACATGACCTTGATCAACTAACAACACTTGACTAGGCATAAGGAATTTAAGGCTACATAGACTATGATATCAAGAGATCGTGCTCATAGAAGATTACTGAGGTTGCAATCAATATATAGCCTAACAATATACATGCTTGAAGATTGTCACTTTTGATGCTCACTCCTATTTAAAAGGATAATATGATATGACTAAGTATGCCCTCTATTCTTCTGACAGACCAGGGAAATAGAAAAATAGTGCCCAACAAAATATACATGCTTGAAGATTGTCACTTTTCATGCTCACTCCTGTTTAAAAGGAAAATATGATATGACTAAGTATGCCCCTTATACTTCTGATAGACCAGGGCAATATAAAAATAGTGCCCAACAAAATATACATGCTTAAAGATTGTCACCTTTCATGCTCACTCCCGTTTAAAAGGATAATATGATATGACTAAGAATCCCCCTTATACTTCTGACAAACCAAGGCAATAGAAAAAATAGTGGCTACCCCTGCAACACCACTTTTGAGAACCCAAACTTTGACTTAATGGACATAACCATTTTTTATGTAAGTGTAGGCCAACACGCACTCTGCCCTTTTACTTACTTTCAATTAATTGCAAAAACAAAGATAAAAGGCATGCATGAATTTGTCAAGTTTGTCTACCGAGATCATTTTACCTTTCAGGTCGCTATGCATTCATAAGAAAACACACGACATAATATTTAATACGAATTACACTTTCACTGATGAAATTTGAACTGATTACAATTGATTGGTAAAAATTTCCAATGATCAACTCTCACTGTCAACTATCCTGGGAAGGTTTTATAGCTAACATCTAACTTATTTTCTCTCGTTACCTTTATTTTTGCCTAAACCGCCCTTTTCGGTTTTTCAGTCTAACAGGTCATTTTTTTTTCTTTTTTTGTTCCCTAATTTTTGCCTGGTATTGACAATGAGGGATCAATCCGGCGGGTGTTTTGATAATCTCTTTTTTTTTTGCTACTTTTCTAATTTAATTCTTTTGGTTAGACATAGTAGCGCTTGAGTCTATCTTGATTAATTGGCTTAACAAATTCATTCCCATCCATACCCATGATCTTTACTAACTCTTTTCTTAGAACTTGCTTCATGATCTTTGGATCGGTTGGGATTCTATGCTTTGCAATCTCTCTATCAACCCCCGAAATATCCTCGTAGGACCAGACGAAAGCAGCTACATGGTCTTTTAGCACTTTTATTATCTCTCTCTTTTCGATGGGAGTTAAATCATCGGAAATGGTTACCAATTTTGGGGTGTCAGTTGTACTCAAGTCAATCTCATGCAATGATGTATCATGAATACTAAAAACATTATACGTATGTTCAAATGAATGTATGGTACCATCAGGTAAAAGATCACACAAATAAGCAAAACGAGACATTTTCATTGCATTAGTTGCCTCATAGGTCGATTTGTTCATATCAAAGACAATAAAAATATTAACAACAACATCCTCATCATCTTCATTCTCCCATTTGGAGGGTCTTCCATCATGTTCGCAAAGGTAGTGGCGGCAGTACACTTAGTAGGTTCAATCAGCAAGGTGTCCAAGTCATCATTCAGTTTCTTCTTCTGTCCCGGAGTGAGCTCTGAATCTTTAATATGACCTTTCTCCTCAACTACAACATTAGTGAGAAGTGTAGGATTTGACTTCATAATAAGGTTGAATACTGAATTTGATGGAACTCCTGCTCCAATTACCATGACTAAACTACTCTTCACATTAGCGCTGCTGATACACTGAAATACCTTCTCCTTAAATAATCCCGAACTAACCATGGCTATTTTGTTCCCAAAATGTGGCAAGGGGTTCTTCATAGTACTTGGTTTGGCCGCTAGCTCTCGAACCTCCCCTTCCTTAATAAGCTTCCTTATAGCACTAAGCAAAGGTCTACAATAGTTTTTGTTGTGTCCAACCATAACATGATACGTGCAAAAGTTTTCCTTATCTACAAGATTTGGTGCAGAGTATGACTTCAAACTATATATAACCTTCAATTCCCTTAGTTTTGCAAACAAAATATTCAAAGGCAAATTCCATGGCGAAATGCTATGCTTATCTTGTGGAGGGGTTTGGACTGCTGCCACACCTGCCTCTACTAGGGCTGCCATTTGAGTATTCTGTGCAGTCTTAGTAAGAGCAGGAGGAGATGTCCCTGCATCGTTACTCTTCTTTTAATAAGGTCTTCCCCCACCAACATTAACTGGGGTTGTCTGTTTCTTCACTTCTATTTGTCTCTCAATTTTCTCAGCCTTCTGGCACACCTCCGTATACTCAGGGTATTCATCCAATGACATCTTATCTTGATAGATAGGAAGAGCTCCATCAATAAGCTTGATTATTATCTCAGGCAAGCTAGGCTTGTTTCCCAAAAGTACTTGTATAGCCACCCATATTTCATAATAGCTACGGAAAGTTTCCCCCTCATTCTGCTTAATCCTCTCCAAGGTTTGAATGGTTGTCTTTAACTTTGTGTTATATCCATAATGCTCTCTAAATGCTGATGATATTTTCTCCCAATTCATCCTCACATCCTTCGGTTGGGTACTGAACCAATCTCCTGCAGCATCAGCCAAGGTGCATGGAAACATCTTCGCTAAGTGACTATCTGAGAGTCCTTCAATCTCATCACATTCTAATAGTTTGTCACATGAGCATCTGGCAGGCCAACACCTTTGTAAGGAGGAAGATTTGGCATGTTGAAGTTCGGAGGAAGAAGTATTTCTCCATTCTCATTAGTAAGCTTCACAGGATTTTGCCTTGCGAAATTTACTTCGATAAGTTGTTGAAGTAAATTCTCCATCTAAGATGATGTTTCCTTTATAAGAGGCTCCTTATCATTCCCCTTCTCACTATGAACATCGGACTCTGATTCAGACTCGCGCTCTTCAGCGATTACAACTCAAATTTGACCCCTCGAAATATTTTTAAACTGATCTCCATACATGAATTGAGCTAGAACAGTGGAAACTTCAGCGGCAAGATTAGAGTTGAAAGTAGAATCACGCTCGGATCCTGTCATGTTAACTGGAGATTTTGAAACAGAATATTGATTTGTATGTTCTAAACTCGAATTTGAAACCCAGAACTGATTATTTTGAACTAACTATTCTGAATCTGAACGTAGATGAGCTGCACTGAATGATGAAGTTGGGGAATGCAATGAAGTTCGGACAACACGGCGCGTTGACCTAATCCAAGCCTCAAAGTCATAAGGAAACTTGTTAGTTCATGCATGAAAGGTGCATGAATGATATTGATGAATGACGTGAGGTGTATGTATAACAATCAATGTAACATCCATAGAAAATGCATGACATAGAATGGATGGCTGCAACAAATACCGGTTAATGCTTTATGTCATGTGATTTCGTTCACGGATAGACACAAGTATGTGTCATGTTCAAAGGAACAAAAAATATTAGTATGACTCATCTAATGCTCATGGGGCATACAAACATGTTATAGAGACACAGATGCATTACGTCAAGATGTGGACATGGCATATGTATGACACATTGTTCATGATTTTTGTCATATCAATATGTGCTACAGACATGGTGAATTTATGCACATAGGATGGGGTACATGTCATATCATCACAATATAAGCCTTGTACAAAGATGGTAAGATAGATTGAACATAGTACAGATGTAAGTTTGAGGTGAACATGTCACAATACATTGATCATGTTACAAATGTCATATTATAAGCATGAGATGAACCTGTCACAACACGTTGAGCATGGTAAGTCATAACATGAATGGTATCATTATGGGCATAACATAAGCATGAAGTGAGCATGACAGATCACATTACATATATGATATGGGCATAACATAAGTACGAGGCAAACATGACACACTAAATTGATCATAGTATACACATGAGATATACATGGTTTGGTATAACATGGTATAGGCATGAACATTGCATGACATGGTATAATACACAAATGGTCTTCACAACATGGTATAAACCTGAAGGGTACATGGTATAGCATGCGAATGGTGATCATAATATACGCATAAATTGTACATGACATGGTATAACATGCAAATGGTCTTCGCAAATGGTCTTTATAACATGGTATAAACCTGAAGGGTACATGAAGCATGCAAATGGTGATCATAATATACACGTAAAGTGTACATGACATGGTATAACATGCAAAAGGTCTTCATAACATGGTATAACATATAAATGGTCTTCATAACATGGTATAGACATGGAGGGTACATGGTATAGCATGCAAATGATGATCATGATATACACGTCAAGTTCACACGACATGGTATAAGCATGGACGCTATGTAAATGGTGATCATGGTAATCATGTGAAGTGTACATGATACGATATAAAAATATATAGACACTGCATGCGATCGCATGGCATAAAAGGGTTTCATGTATAGGACATGAACTATTTCTATTAGTACGGGTGAAGGTGATGAGTGTAAGCCCCACGAGCATCAGAAACTTAAAATGAAAACATGTGAGTGTATAAGTATCTGCACAAAAGGTCATGGTTAGTAAGTGATGCGGAAACATGCATGATGAGATTATAAAAGTACAATACATAACATATAGCACAAAGCACACATGCGATCCCTTCCAACCTTATAACACCAGATGGTCAAAAAGAGTCTATAACCTAAGTGTTGGGTCTCCTTATTATCAACAGGGGATAGTAAGGGCGTATCTCAAAATGTAATTTTCATTCTGGGTAACCTAGGGGAGATTACTATGGCCTCTATATGTGGGCTTGGTCGAAACAGGGTCGTACACGGTTCCCATAATGTAATATACTCAAGTCCCCAAATGCTTGCGGATTAGAGTGACTATATTGTTCTACTATGAGTGATAAGTACTTGCGAACCAAGCGGCACTTCATCAAGAATATCATGGCTTAAGAAAGGCCTGGAAAATGCACATGAATGCGAATGTGATTTCTCTTTGAAAATGATTTTATGTAAAAAAGACTTTTTATTGACATATAATATTTGAAACTAAAATTTTGAACTAAGTATCTTTCAATGCTTTGTTTAAAAGTTGATTTTTTTAAGAACATAAAAAAAACAACTAAAATCCTCAGCAGAGTCGCTACTGTGAGCGGATGACGTTTTAACGCGTTGCGAAACGAAACAGGCAGACCATAATCGGTTTTTAAATTGAAAATGAGATTTTTTAAAAATAAAAGCATTTTTTATTGATTAAACGGAATTATAAAACACCGGTTAAGAAAAATAGGAGTCGCCACCCGGTTCAGCTCTACCGAGAAATTCGGTATAGCCAATCCGACTAGGATTCCTATACCTCTTAAACTGATATTCTAAGTCCGAACAAAACACTTAAGTCCGAATAAAATATGTCAATTTACAAATTTTTTTACCAATTTCCTATTGGCTTAATACATCATGAGGTCCCTCAACTTGTCCAAAAAAACCTCCTGCCCCCCTGAACTTTCAAAATGACCCCGTAGCTACCTCAACTTTCAAAAAATGACCCCGTAGCTACCTCAACTTTCAAAAAGTGACCCTATAGCTACCTCAACTTTCAAAAAGTGACCT
>CAOJBI010399077.1:0-13146 GCA_948277035.1 Euphorbia corollata
AACAAAGGTTAGGGAGGCGAGTGACTATTGAGCGATAGGTGGGGGCAAATTTTGTATTTCGCCTTTTATGTAAAATTAATTGTAGTTTACTTGGTCAAATTTTAATAGTTTATAAAACCAACTTATAACTTGCACCATACAAATGCTTATAAACTATTTTGGTATTCCCTCTTGTTCTTAATATTACTCACTTTAAACTTTTTACTTGTCATTTTAGGATATCAATGCAACTTTCAACAATTTTTTTTTCTAATTTAGGCTGGTGTTAATTAGGAAAGAGATTAAGTATAAATAAAGTTATTGGTAATTAATATGAAAGATAATTCTATTATAAAATAAAATGGACGAATTAATCATTTTAATTGTTCATTAAATATTTCATTGATTTCGATGAAAAATCTAAATTGATTGTATTAGAAACCGAACAGATTAATATTTAGAAACACCATGGATAACAGTGGATCCAAAAGGTTATATAAATGAGTGGCTATGTCCAAGTGTGATTAATTAATGATAGTGGAATTACTAAAAAGAAATGGGTGCCTAGTTTAATGGACCAATAGAAAACTTTTTATGGATCCAATGATTTGTAGCCTGTTGGGGGAGGAATTGGAAATATAACTGCAGCATAATGATCAGCCCTTAACGTTAAAATCAGTTTAGATCACTTCACTTTTCAAGCCACCAAAAACTAAAATTATTGATATGCCCTCACCCCTCGTCTGGGGTCTTTACTCTTAATTATTGCACAACACAACAGAACAGCCTTTGCTTTCCAACCATTTAAGGCATCACATGATTATGAACATCTGTTTGGTGGTTAATTTTTATGAGCTGAACCGTTATTTTATACCTTCCATTCTAGGCTCCACAAAAGGCACACACTTTTTCTGATTCGCACCCATGAATGGCCATTGATTCTCAAATATGCTTCTAATATCCCGTAAGCTAGAGTGAATCACTTACAAGATATTGTCCCTTTCTGTGTCTAAAAGCAGGTGCTGGACTTTTGAAGCTTCATAATGATGTACAGACATGTGAATACGAGGATGTGCGAGTGATGTGGGAAATGTTAAGAATAACCGATTCGGGGCTGGTTGCTAACCATCCAAAACACAAGCAGCGAGCCTTTTCAGAATGCAGCTCCATCTTTATGTAATGTGCATAATACAACACTCCAGCTTTCCTACTATGTTCAAAAATAATGTCCCTACTGTAAACTTGAAACTTGACATTAATGACCGGCCAGCCGGCTTTGCAATTGCTTGGCACAGAGCCGGTACTGTAACTATATACAAATCAATGCACAATAAGACATGTTTTGAGTTTTGCCTTTGTGTGTAAGAATACAAGTTCCCGTCCAAGGTAAATACTTAACGTTTTATCATTACATATAATAAAATCGCCTACGCCTGTTGGCATGGTTGCAAATATGTTCCTGGTAACAAGCAACAACCCCGTGTAATATATATATATATATATATATATATATATAGATCAAATCATCCAAGCAGTGCCATGTGTGCAAAATTCATATACAGTGCAGCATGTTTATACTTCCCTAGCAACCTGAACAAATTATTCCTGCAAAGCTGTTACTACTTATATCTCCTCATCAACTGTAAATTACACAGAATGCAGAAAACTATTCCTAAATGAGGGGGAAAAAATACAACAATCAACCAAACAAGGGCACTTCTTCTGTGTACCTTTACACAGGTTACTATGAAACAAGGCACACTAGATCGACAATGAACAACAAGCTAAAAAGCATGCGAACTCATACTCTCATTCCCGTCTAATTTTTAAATTTCATCCATATGAGAGGGTCTTGACCAAGCATGAACAACCAAGCATAGCTATTTATCTTCTTGGACACGTAGAGCAACCAAACACAAAATAAATCACTCACAAAGACATTTCTAGATGGCCTTTGTTCTTCAAATGATTCCATAGTTTTCTCCTGCAGCAAAGGCCAGTCTTTTCCAAGCTGCTGTGGCATACACTCCATTGCAATTTTGAAATCCAACAGCGATATTGAGAACTGGGATCTCTGTCCGCGCATTCCATCCAAGACTACTGCTACTTTGCACTGGTATATGATGGCTTTGTAGAAGCCCATTAGCAAGCTTTCCTCGAGAATTGTGTTTCGAGCTATATCTTGCTGTCATATAACATCCAGAACTTGTGCCCACAAGTTCAACACAGGATTTTATCAACCTTTTTAAAAACACATCCAAACCGTGGCTCAATAAATTACTGGATTCCATTGACACCCCATCAAGTCCATGTGTTGCAGCAATTTGCTGCATCCTTTCTCTCAAAGAATGTGACTCCAGTAATGCACCAGTATCATATGAGCTAGCACATCTATGAATTTCAGATAAAGGCAACACATTGCAGACACATCTAGGAGGAAAGTTACACGATAATTGATGAGTCTAGTAGACACATGTGAAATATTTGAAGAGCTGTTTTTATGTTTCCATTTGTTCAAATTCATGACACACAAAAATTGCAGGAAGTTATGTGTTCTCATTGAAAAAACAAAAGCATTTAATGGGTTGGCTTTTTTTTGTCTTTATTTGTCAAAGAAAGGTGGAATGGTCGTTAGTTGGAAGCATCAAGTAAACACAATTTTGATTCAAGTCTGAGAAATTACGTATAGCTTTTTGTTATGAATGGCTAAAGAGAGTGCAACAAAGCAACATTGTGATGATAGTACTATCCATTCCAATAACGGCAGCATTGTTTTAAATTTTGATTTTTTTAATATTTGCCCTAGACATCGAAACTTTATCTTTTGTAAGTTGCGCTATCTAGGTATCTAGCTTGTCACACAAACTTTAACAAAAAAATATGATCAAAAGAATTTCAATGGCTTAAATTGCCAAGCTCAATTTAAGCCACTTCTTTTGAGGTATATTTCAAGGAAAATTTATAATTAGCTGGTGTCTTTTGCTAGACACGTTTGGTGAATAATTACTCAATATTTTTGTGATTCACAAATAGAGTAGCAACCCAAGCATTGGCTTTTTTCTCTTCAGTATAATTAATATTAAGTTGAATTCAGAACAAACTCATAAGAAAAGAACATTTTCTCTAAAAAACAATTTCTTTTCCCAAAAAAGAAAAAAACCACATAGTAGTAGTTATCACCATCATATAATTTTACAAAACCTGCACAAGTGATGACGTTACTAATGCCTATATCATACCAAAAAAAAGCTACAAATATTTGATCGCCCTACGATAAATTCTATATTTTTCTTGCTCGTGTCTTTCAACTTCCTTTGTGTAATGTTGTTTGGAAATTTTTTATGCATCCATCCAATTGCAATTCAATGCTGAATCACACCTGAAATTCTCAGGTCAGACTTCTACCATTGGAAAAGCAACATATAAGCAGGGTAAAACACTATTTTCGAGCCCTGAATTTTAATTTGGTAAGATTTGACTGCAAATATTTTCTTATCTACACTTAGAAAATGAATCTTGATTTTGATATATGTTCCTGTGATGTTCGAGTTGAAGGAGGAAGGTTCAACCTCCTAAGGAACATGTTTTTCAAATATGACCAATTTGTCCAATAGATTTTAAGTTTAGGGCTACATCTCACAAAACATAATATTGTAAATACTTACCTGAGCATTTTCTGCCTTGTATTTCTGCAGTTCCTCTTGGGCATGTACGAGCCTGAACAATTTAGACATGAGAAATTATAGAGTTGGTAAAACATTTGATGGACTTTCCGCACAAGTATAATGCATACAAAACAAACAAATATATACCTGCACTGTAATTCGGTTATCTCATTAAGCATCTCTTTTTCCCTTTCATTAGAAATTTCTAGCTGCAAAGAAAAATTAGAAAATATGTAGCTTAATGCCTAAAACTCAACTTGGTAATAATCAGTTTCATGTAAGATGAAAGTCATAAAGCTCAAACCGCACTAGATCTATAAACAAATGAAAACACGTAAAAACAACTCAAACTATTCATTAACGGGAAAAATTGAATGCCAGTGAAAAATGCAGAGTAACTGAATGGAAAAGCTGTTACAAACTAAACCAAATATCTTTAACAAGATAATCTTTTTTGAACCTTTGCCACTGTAATAAACGTCAAAACAATAAATGAAAGCACAAATATAAGATGATGAAGTTATCATTAGAAATCAAAGATTTACATCCACATACTGAACCAAATGACTTTCATAGTAAAAATATGACATCTTGACTGATTATGTACTTTAATATGAAACAAAGAGAATAGAAAAATAATCATTAAAGACGCAGGATGAAGTGATTAGAGATAAAATGTTTGTTTTCCATGTTAATACAACATTCTCTTTTCTTAGCAACTGTAATTTATGGATGCAATGTCAGCATCTATCTATTTGGAATGACAAAAATTCTATTTTTCACTTATGATTCTATACTTCAATTCATTTGTAGAAAGCACAGTATAACTTTTCTCAGACAAATTTGTAGAATAATACATTTGGAGTTGCATTATGGCATAAAAATTTGATTGCATTCTCCAAAGAAAAATAAAGCATAATATAAGATACCAAGGATCTCTCTGTGCAACAGAGTTGTGCCTGCGCATTTCCTCCATCAGTGCCACGGTTGGCTGGATTCACCAGAGTAAAAAATTTCAGACTAGGATTCCAAGTCATAATACTAAAGAAAATCAACAGAAAAAGGAAAAGTAAGAAACCAAAAGAAAAAGTGAGAACAAGAGAAATAATTGTACTTGGAGCGTCACAGAGTTGCCTCATTAAATTGAGGATATTATCCTGTTTAAGGAACGAAGATCAAGTAGCAGCACAGAAACATCAACAACACAGAAAAATCAAATATATAATATATATAAAGAGCAATTTGTAAAACTACATTGAATGATACTTACTCTTTGAACAATATTTGTGTGCAGAAGGTTATTCAACTGTGTATATAGAGAAACACCATTAAGAATTGATGATGAAATATCAGGTGATGGTGACATACAAAGTCCGGGAGATTGGTGAAGCACCTAGACAACCAAGCAGGTTTTTTGGTCAAATGTAAATTTCCTTTTTGAATGAATAGTTGTACAATTTTTGGCGGAATTCTTTTGCCATATTTGGTTGCGAAACTAAATTTTTAAAGTACAATCTGTAATAGTATACAAGGACAAACAGGTAAACATGTGATACTATACTAGATGAACTGGAACAAATATTTGAGGTCAAACTTGATGAAGAGCTAGAACGTGTACTTAATTGTTGGGGAACTTTTTGTCAAAGTAATATGGAAAAGCATGCTGAGAAAGAGAATATTGAAGAAAGTACTAATTTACTTGAGCTTAGAAACAAGAAAGATTAAAAACAATCAGCTACAACAAGAAGAAAACGAATATTAATCAACAAGGAATCGAGCAGGAAACTTGTCATAAACATGATGATCTATGTACTACGTACCTGCATACTATGACTCTTTTGCAGAACAGGTAGCGGAGGCGCCTGAAAAAAATAGGCAAGTTATATCCTGTCTAAACTCAAAAGTGAAGGCAACAATCCTTCAAGTCACCTTTTCTATGCCAACATTTTCTGAAGTAACTTTAAAGCGGCCTCTTTGCTGAACTATAGGTGGTTTTGCTTTCTCATCCTCGTCGTTGTTTGGTGCTGCAATTATACTTTGATTAAATGGGAAATGGAGAATTGACTCGTCAGAGTTTGAAAGTAAAGTGATGGAGTTTATTTCATTGAAAACCCCAGAATTGCATACAAAAAGAAATCATAAACACAGTTCATGTACTCACTCGCTAATTTAGGTGCTTTAGTATGAACTTCAGCAAGTACATCATCACCTTCTGGACTTCCATTATTTTGTGAATGGTTTAGAACTTTCTCGCTGTAATCCCAAAAATCTTGGTAAATAGAAGTTGAGTAGCATAGAGCATAACGATTTAGGTAGAAAATATGACAATAAGTTGTGACAACATGATATAATAATAATTCTGGTCAAATGCTAAAACAAATCGGAGGATTTTCTCTCCGCCTTCCCTCCCTTTCTCGCTCCAATTTATTTCTTGCTCTAGCCTAATCCTTCCCCCATCTTAAAACTCCTTTCTTTCTCCCTTAATCTAACTTTGCAACAAGCTTACTGATTATCAGAACTCATGCGTTTAAATTCAAATCCAAAATTCGGGATGACTCATACACTAAAACCTTTCATTTTTCCATCTTTGATTATTTGTGATTATCAAAGACCTTCGTGACAGCATGTTAGAGATGTGGTGTTATTCCACATTGAAAATAAACAAGAATATAGTGTGATATATTAGTGGAGTAGATTGGACCTTAATACAAACCAATTAGTTTTGCGTTAGATGGGTTTAACCCCACTTGCATGCTCACTTAGCTTATCGAGCCCAACACTCTCCTGGCTCTGGCTCATGGATTTTCTACATGGTATCAGAACTCAGTTACAATGTTAGGCCACCCATTTGATGTTTGCTCCGCGCTCCAAATAGCTTTGGGCGTGAGGGGTGTGTTGGACATCTCAAATTGGAAATAAACAATAATAATGAGTGAGATATAGGTGGAGTAAATTGGACCTTAAGACGAGCCAATTAATTTCGTGTTAGACATGCTCAACCCCACTTGTATTTGCTCATTCAAGCTACTAAGCCCGACGCTCTGTTTCTACATGGTATTAGAGCGAGAAAGGTCTGACAGCCGAAAAGACCTTGGATTCGTGTTAAAGTCTTGGTGAAGTTTGGGCTAGCAGAGAAATACTACATTGTTGACCTTGAGCCTCCAAGGAGATAAAGCCAAGGAATGTTTGGCAAGTTGCAACTGGTATAGACCTAATTGCACTTGAGGGAAATGTTAGAGATGTGTTATCTCATATTGGAAATAAACAATAATACAATGAGATATATAAGTGGATTGAGCCTTAACACAAGCCAATTAGTTTTGTATTAGATGAGTTCAACCCTACTTGTATGCTCACTCAGCTTATTGAGCCCAACACTTTCCTAGCCCGTGGATTACCTACATGGTATCAGAACTTGGTTACGATGTTTGGTCACCTGTTGTTAAACTCCACGTACCAAATTAATATTGGGGTGAGAGGGTGTGTTAAAATTGTCCCACATCGGTTTGGTCAAGTATGTCATAACCCCTTATATATATGTGAGAATGCTCTCCCCTCAAGGTGCCTTTTGAGGTGAGTTAAGCCATTTGACATATATAAGGCCTCTATTTCTACATAGCATAAATGTGAATATTTAAATATTCAACATCAGCACGGGAGAGAATTTAAATCAGCTTTAAGTAATGTAAATGAACTAGAATTACTTAAGATAGCCATATTGGTCTAAGTAATACAACACAGAGACACAAGATCCGTCGATATTAAATTAAAGAAAACACATATTAATGATAAAATAGGTTTTTACATTCTTCACTGGCTAGAAAAAGTAAAAGATTCCAAATTAAGGTCTAATAAGCATTCTTTTCGATCTATAAGAGCTGTATAGGAACAAGCAAAAACTCATCGAGGAATCTTCCTCGAAGCAGTCATGCCAAAGTCAATTAGCATATTTATTTTTGTTCTCATGCATTTATTCATATCAAAAGTGATATGCTTATCAATTTGACAGCCATTCTATTATACTAATATGTGTGCACATCAAAGATGAACTTTTTCTTAAAAAATGTTATGATAAATATTCAAATTAGTAAGAGATGATCCAACTTTAGCCACTAAATTCAAGCAAGAAATCATCATTTTCAAGATAATCATTAACCATCATTGTTATAAGTTGATATATTAAGTGTCCCAATCTTTGATCAAGTGAATAAACTAAGCAACTAGAGACTCAATAGTTTAGACACCATCACATAAATAAACATCTGATTAGCAATGCCAAGTACTTTATAATCAATTCTAGCAGCTTTAAACAAATTATATGCTAAGAATCTTTAAAAACAATTACTATATAAGATTCAAATCCAAACCTTTCCTCTTTGACTAGAAGAACTGCATTATCTAGTAAATTGGAGCCACCTGATTGTCCTCCTGTTTTGTGGTGACTGCCAATAAAATCCAATTGTTTTCCATTTATCTCAAAAATAGGTTTTTCAGTCACATTGTTATCCATGCAAAAATCAGGACGGGGTGAAGGATTATATGAACTAAGGTGTTCGCAGCTTGGGCTACCAAGACAGAAGTCATCATCAGACTTTTCACCTTTGATTCTGGAAACCAAAATATAATGGTAATAAGTCAATGAAATGAAACGCACTTCCCATGATCAATTGATAAATGAAAAGAGACAACAATAGTCTTAAACTTGAAGCTTTTTCCTTGCGGAAGAATCATCAGTCTAGAGTCTGACCGCTCATCTGACAGAACTACAATAAACTAAAGTAAAGACCGAAGTATGGTCAGAACATACTTGGAAATATTTGCAAATGAATTAATCATTTGAAGAGGAGCAGGTTTGTTTCGTGTCATACCATCACCGTCCTGTTAAAATTTTGATCAGAAAGGAACCCTCATTTCATGAAATAAATATCATTCAAATATTACAAGGTCCAAAAACCAGAATGTCAAAATACCATTTCTTGAACTTGTGCAACCAACGGAGACTCTACTTGCTTTTCAGAGGCATCGAGTGTACACAATGAACTTGAGCTTCCTCCCAGGCTATTTTCAGATGCAAAATCCTCAACATCTTGAATCTGATCGATAAAACAAAATTTGATCTAGGAAAAATATACTCGCGATTCCAACTCAACAGTTTAACAATGAAAAGAAAATAGGATATTTAACATACCAAGGAAGCTTGAGCTTTCATGTCATCAAGATTGAAATTCCAACCACTAATTCCACGTTTGTATTCACTCTACATATGTTCAATAAGAAAAATATCAAAATTTGGTACAAAAGAAAGATAAATATACAAAATCATGCGCTAATTTAAAACTTAAGACGATCTTTTTGTTTCTTTATGGTGTATGCATCATAATTTATCTTGTAAGGGCTACATTACATCTATATTTCAATTTTATGCAAAATAATAACTGCTAAGGACAGCCCAATCACTTTGAGGGAAAAAATGAAGACACTCTCTCCATATATGATATTTTAGAGCTTAAAAATGTTAAATACAACTTAGAACAAAATTAATAAATTTTAATGAAAAAATGACTTTATAAAAGTTTTTTCCGTGCATAATTAACTTAAGAAGTAGAAAAAGGAATAAGTTGGAACAATCCTATTTTTCATCCTGTGATCAAGAGTGAAAATTTCAAACCTGTGATATTTCCTCCTTTTGTCCATCCGGCATCTTCTTTTGTGCAAGCATGTCCTCTTCCTTCCTCTATATTTCCAATGGTGGAGCGGTTAAGTTCGTAATGCAAATCAAAATAGCATATGAAACGAAATTCTATTTGAAAAATCAACCGCATAAGTATCTCAGCAACCTTCAATGCCTTGATGCGATCACCAAGAGCAGGCAAGCCTTCCAGAAGTGTCCTTAAAATGTAATCATTTGATCTTGCTTGCTTAAAAAAGGAGTGCTTTAACAACTTCTTTGCTGAAGGCCTTTTTGAAGGATCTTTTACCAAGCAGCTAGCTATCATCTGCTTAAAAGACTGAAGAGGAAAAGAAAATGAACACTTCAATATCAAAGATACTCCAAAAGATGATAAACTTCGATGCAAAAGGCGTACCTTAGAGAACTTTTTGTCCCTTTCGTAGTCCAAGCTTGGGGG
The DNA here is from genome assembly GCA_948277035.1 of Euphorbia corollata. Taxonomy (NCBI): domain Eukaryota; kingdom Viridiplantae; phylum Streptophyta; class Magnoliopsida; order Malpighiales; family Euphorbiaceae; genus Euphorbia; species Euphorbia corollata. The sequence continues at coordinate 9,773 of CAOJBI010399077.1, forward strand.
TGCATTTTGCAAAGTCATAAGCAACACCTTTCAAGAGAAATTTGCTTCAGATTGTAACAAGAAAAGACTAAAACGCTTACAGCAGAGCTGCTATAGTGTCCATATATAATATAACTATTCAAAAACCTTCATCGGAGGATATTTTGAGAAAGGAGCATGCCCATGAGCAAGTTCCAGACCAGTAATTCCAAAGGACCAAATATCGGCCCTGCAAGAAAATTCCAAACAGGACATCAAGAACATGCTAAAAAATCAATATCAGATGGATCAACTCTAGGTAACAATCAACAAAGTTAAAAAAAAATAAAAAATTAAACTAACTTGAAGTCATATCCATGCAACTGCTCCATGACCTCAGGGGCCATCCTGTAAAACGAAGACAAAATGAACACTCCAGCTGAATAATGTTATTGTAATGGTACTCTTTGATGCAACTTTCAACAACTTGAAGATTTAACAGTACCAACTCTATACTGATCTCTAATGATGGTCACTTCTAAAAAAATTTATCAACGAAAAATTTCATTAAATTGCATATTCAATACAAATAGAACCTTTAAGAGAGATCCTTATAGTTTAAGCCACCAGATAACCGGAACTGAAAATTTTCATATACAATTAAGATTTCTAAAATTTCTCTAATATCTTCTGCACAAGATAAAAAAGGATACCTGAAAGTTGCTTTTCCTAGGATTAAAATAGGACTCAAAGAAAAGCAGGCTTATAAATCATAGTGAAAAAGGAAGTCCAAAAGTTAATCTTGTAAGTGATTATAACTTTAAAACGATAATGGGGGTAAATTTAGACTCTTAAATTAGGATGTGAATGAACAACTTCTGTATTGCTTGCTTATATTTTACTGTACTAAACCACAAAAACTTATGATTTCTTCTCAATGATATCCCAAATGTAATTTACTTATATTCTCATTGCTTCAAATTTACAGTTCCTGCTGTAGATAGCTCCAAACTATAATCTCGGGATATACAATTTAAGAACTTGTGATTCTTTGTGAATTGTTAAAGTAGTATCTTACCAGCAAGGGGTTCCCACAAATGTATTTCTCATTCGTTGCCTATCACCTGAATCAAAAAGGCAAGCAGAGACACCAAAATCTCCTAACTTGACTGCACCACGTGCATCAAGGAGAATGTTTCCTGCCTTTCGAAACCAAGACAAAAGAAACAGCACTAATAAATACTTTTGTAAGGATGTTAATTGTTACCAGCATCATAATGAAATTCATGCAATCGACAAGAAAAAATCGAGGTTTCCTATAATAAGACGCCAAGCGAATCTTTGGCCTTGTAGCGGGAAAAAAGTAGCATAGAATAATTCTGAATTTAATAATTTTTTGCATGATCATTTTGAACAGTTCCAATCCTAACCTCCTCTCATTGAAACTAATCAGCTTTGCAAGACATGTTCATGCAGATATAAGTGATGTTATCTAGATGGGGGGATGATTTATGAAATCTCCTCCTTTCACCACTATAACCTTAAATTAAGCCTACCTCTTCAATGAATTATTCATCTTAATCATAACAATTATATTGAACAAGTGCACGAATTAAGTGGATTGTGGATATTTAGCATCAGTAACTCGCCTTAACGTCTCGATGTATTTGTCCATGGTGATGAAGATACTCTAAGCCCTTCAATACCTCACGGAGTATTGTTGCTATCACTGTCTCCTCAAATCCATCGGCATAAGCAGCCTTCAATATGTGAAGACAAGAACCCCCAGCCATGAATGGCATAACAACCCAAAGATTATGTTCAAAAACAAAGGAGCAATGTGATTTGAGAACATTTGGATGGTCAACCAAAATCATTGTTTGTACTTCACGAGAAATGTTACTCTGTGGACAGCAGGATTTCAAAAAGAAGAATGAGCATCAGAAACAAAAACAGGGAATTCAAGTATGAACAAATTTGAAAAATAGAAATAAGAAACAACAGAAAGATCATAAAAGATTCATGGCAACTTTCTTAAACTATCTGCGAATTTCAAGTTAGATCTAAAATTGGGTAATAAGATGCTTTCTAACTGAAAGCATCAAACTATAACAAGACTGCAAACTAAAAAAAAGAATGCAGATGACAGAAAATACTACTTTCAATATGTGAAATTCGAGAACCCCATCTCTCTTGTCAACACTTCTTATTTACTGAGTACAATTATTTGGACTTGAAAAGCAGGATTGTTTTTATACTTCCATATATTTGGGTTTTCTGATAGCCTAGTTTTTCTTGATCACCCAATTCAAGATGTTATTTTCAGGTTAGCAACTCCAAGGCATTCCACAAAATTTAATGGATTTGTGGCTAAAAAAAGTTTGCAAGTAGCTAACCCTGCTAAAACAAAACCTCATTAAGCTCTCATGGCATTGCTAAAATACTTTTCATCATTATACTACATGATACTATCCAGATCACACAGAGGCAGAGTGATGTGTATTTTGTATTTTCGATTTTGTACAGTGGAGCACTAAGAAAATGGAAAAACATATCACTAACTAATTACTTTTATGTGAATCCGTACAATGTCATCTCCCTCACACTCCCAGTCTTTCCCATAATTAAAATCTATTTTCACCATTGTCAGTACAACTGAGGTGCATGATATTGTTTCCGCACCATTCTTAATGGTAGCTATACCTAAATGAAAGAAAAACAACAACTTTTCCAAAGTTCCAAAGCAAAAAGGTGGCACCAAAAAAGTGAACTTAATCCATTAAATGGGAAAAAAAAAGTTAAAGGGATTTACCAGATCAATGTTATCGCGTTCAAAGTCAAGAATCTTAATAGCAACAATCTCATCCAATGGAATACATAAAGCCCGATGTACTGCAGCGCTTACGCCCTGACCAACTTCTTCGTAGAGAACATAAAACTCAGCCCCAATCGGATATTTCTTTTTCTCCATTGTACACTACAAATCAAATAAAACAAATCCCCCCGCAAAAACCTCAAAATCTCCAGCTGAAAACCGCCTTGCGAATCACAACCTCGACCAAATTCGTCTGCTGTTAATCACATGTATCGATTCAATTCAAACCAAAAATAAGGAAAAAAGAAATAATAGAATAATAAAAGGAGAAAGAAGCAATGATGAGAGAGAGAGAGAGAGAGAATGGTGATACAGTTGGTGTAGGTGGTACAATTATGTCCATTGACTGAAATGAAAAGAAAAAGTAATGGCGAAGATATGTAAAATGGAAGGAATCACATGAAGGAAAAAGGAAACAAATGAAGAGAGGCTCAGAGCTGGATTTTCCCGTGAAAGGCGAGAAAAAGCGGAGAAATCGGACAGCCGCTCAAGCTTTTGCGCCATTCCTATGAATCATTGAATCCTTTTCTCTCTGTATTTC
>CAOJBI010399482.1:0-11068 GCA_948277035.1 Euphorbia corollata
AAAATAAAAAATGTAAGTTTATAGGAATAAAAGTTTGTTATTTAAGTATAATATAAAATTTTGAATCGAAGTTTGTTATTTAATGTATGGGTTATTTACGTATATCAACATTTTTTTTATTAATTTATTATTTTATTTATATATATATATATATATATATATATTTATACAAATTAAAAATAAACTTATATTAAAAAAATATCAACAAATAAATTAACAAACTTCGATTCAAAATTTTATATTATACTTAAATAACAAATTTTTATTCCTATAAACTTACATTTTTTATTTTTTTTAGCACATAAAAAATTTTTTTTTAGTCTAAACAAATATTCAAGCAAAAATAAAAATATTAAAATTAAACCATACTAAGGTTATATTAGTCTTTTAATTTAACTTAACAGAATTTTTTGATAGAAGGATTAACTAACTAATTGTGAGAAAACTAAGGGACTAAATAATTGAATAAGAAACTAAACAATGTATTATGTAAAACCTTGGGGACTAAATAATTGTTTACCCTATACATTATATATGCATCTGGTTTTTGGTTTATTTAAGCATGACCAATAAAATCATTCCGTTCAGGTCCACAATTTACATAACTTAATTATATCACGCCTAACTAAGAAGCCGTGTCAATACATGACTCACACGGTCAGACTTGGCTAGTATTTCAAATGATACGTGATAAAAAGACCGCTTATATAATTATTATATAATCGCACATATTTTTGAAGATAAATAACTTATTCTTTCATCATTTCATTTTATTATTCTCTTGATCGGAATATAATTTAAGCGTTGGTTCTAACACCTTTTCTATCTTGTAAAAGTCCTTGCTCGGATCCCGCAACATCACATATATCACCCAACATCACATAATATATATAGAGAGAACAGTTCAATTTTCATTCATTATAAACTTATAGCATCTGGAATTTTCCTTTTTATAGATGTTGTATACATATCATTATTTGTACCCTACTCTGCTTTTCAATTATTTCTATTACTAAGTTGAGACATTACAATAGAAATGAATTTATTTACTTAATTAGTTTCAATAAAAAGATAGGCCAGGTAGTCATTATTAATGTTGTGGTGAATTATAATTGAAAATGCATAGCTATATGAGTTAATGAGCACATGATGATGGAAGAGCAAAGCTGCCATATATTGCTTTAACTGAACTTGAATCTTTTATAGTACGTACTCTCTCCATCCTCTCCACCTATTCACTAGCTACTGTTTTACTTCAATTAAATAGTGAATTTATATACAGTTAATTGATTTCTTTTATTCTATTCTAAAGAAGATTGCATATGAAAATAAATTCAAAAAATAAATTTCAAACATAGTGACCATGAATTGGAAAAGAATTTCAAATGGAAGCTTTATTTACATGGATTTATAATTTTCATTTCTTTTCAGTAGAGGATCGTGTTCTTTCACCTCGATTTTTGAAATTTATCGTCTGAAATATATCCATTTATATTCTATTTCGTCTAAAACTATCTTTATATATGCTATTTATAATTAGTGTTTACAAGATCAACTTTCACCTGAGAGGATGATTAATTACTAATACTTTTATTATTAGTTTCAATACCAATCTTAATTATAATTTTTATAGAGTAACTTTATGTGAGAAACAAAATTAACCATCAATTAATGAACCTTTTAACACAGACAAATTTCAGTAATTAGCCCCAAAAGTTCTGACAAATTTTAATTGAGAATATTAAATTCTGAGCAAGGTCTGTACCTTTAAGTTAAATTGGATCGTTTTGTACTATAGGAAAGGTAAAATTAACTTTCCCAGTAATATGCTACTAGAATTTTGAAGTGTAAACAAAATTTTTAGCTCTGCATAAAGTAGAGATTTTCTTGATAAAATTAATTTTCTACCGTACATTTGGGCTCTAAATTTATGTTAGACAAGGAAAAAACCGTACTTTTTATTGAAAATTCCGTTATTAAATCATCGATATATTTTCATTTTCTTGTAGTGATATAAGAAACAAAAAAATGTTAGCTATAAAATGCTAAACTTCTAGGGTTAGAAATTGAACATATTGCTTGTTCATTTATTAGTTAAATCTTGGTACGTAGGTGTGCATCGAATTGAACCAAGATTTTATTTGGGAGATAGACATGAGGTGTTTAATTAATCATGTTTGATGTACATAATTAAGTTAGGTGTAATAATTAAATGCAAAGAGGTTCAGTTAGTTAACCTGATATTAATGCACATGCATCCAAAAGTAAAGTATATTACTAATTGTAGCTTCATCAATTATCCTTTAATCGGTTCACGTTATTCGATTCAAACCTTTTCTGGATTGTCCATTGCTGTACATTTCCAACTTACATCCATTAATTTCTGCCCTTTCTCTGTTAAACAACAAACATGCTCCCAATCAATAACCCTTTTCCTCTTTTGTTAATTTATCATATGCTCGCCTATATAGATACTTTTACACCACCAACCTCTTTTCAAAATCACATGTTACATAACATAACAGACAATCTAAACTTACATATAAGTTGATTCATCATTACTACTTCCAATTAAAACATAAGAATTTATAAATTACTATAGAAAATAATAATAATAAAAAGAGCATGACAACATTAACTTGATCTGCAAATCATAAAAACTGAAAATAACCCCCAAGTAATAAGAAAAAAGTAGTTAATTTTTTCCCATCCAAGTGCTTTTCCTTACCTTATATGCAGTTTGTTTAGGAGCAGTATAACTGTGAGATTTTCTTGTTTTACTTCTTGCAACTTGTTCTTTCTCATCAGTCTTTGCTGTTCTTGTTTTTGTTCCATTCTTGATCTTAGAATACTTTGAATCTTCATCTTGGTGTTCATCATCATCATCGACATCCTCATTTTTGAGGTTGAAATGAGTGTTTGGACCAGAAGAAGCATCAGAAGCCATGGAATCATCACTGTCTTGATCTCCTCCTTGAAGATAGTAATTTTTCCGACACAGCGCATCAACATCGTCCTCATCGTAATAGCTGTCTTGAATATGAACATCTCCATTAATGGATGAGCCAAGATACATGGTCCAACCTGATTCACTGCTGTGACACTCTTCTCCTCCTCCAAACATCTTGGAAGACTCCATTATTCCTGCAATCAAACAAACAAATCAGATTCGAAGTCCAAATCTAAGTTAAGCGACTGGACTGAAGCTTCATTTTTTTAAAAAAGAAGAGCAATCAAATTGAGAACATTAAATTACAACAATACAGGAGGGAGGGAGAGAGAGAGAGAGGAATACCAAAATGGAGATATGTTTGGATTTAGGGAAGCAACAAAGAGAGACTTTAAGTAGAGGAAGAAAGAAGGGGACCTGGAAAACTAAAGAGAAGCCATTAAATTCTCTGACTTAGAAACAGGTAGCAGGAATAGAGCCAAAGAAAGTGAAATGATCTAATCTATAAGCAAAAGGTATAAATAACAAAGTTTCTTCAATTTGAAATGACAAGAGTTGTTCGCTAACACATTGGGTCTCAAGTCAAGCAACCATTGCTTCTTTAATTCTCTGCATTTTTCATTTATTGTAAAGAGTATATGCTTTTAATGCTTCCCCCCCTCTCTCTCTCTATCCAATTTCATGAACTACTCCTACTAAAAAGAATTTTAGACCCATGTTTTAAATACCCTCTATTTATAAACCCTTGGGCCAATTTAGTTACTTGTATTTATTTATATAATTTTCAATCAGCTTCTAGTTGATAGCGAGAACTGTGAAACCCACATGCAAATAATTGAGTTTAAAAGTGACATATATAACTAGTGTAAATTGGACTGTTATGTAAGTTTGTAATTAGTTTCATAGCATTTTTTTTATTTGGGCAAAGGAATATAGAAAGTATTAAAAGACGTTTAATTTTAAAATTATACAAAAGATTATAAATTAAACCTACAAACATTTAACCAATTTTTGTAATAAAAGCTAAACTCAATTGATATATATATATTTCATACATTAAAAATTAAGAGTTAATTTTTTTTTATTTTAAACCTTTTTGCCTCTAGGTCGTCACCCATACTCATCGGTGACGGCTTTGTACCTACTTTCATCAATGTGATTGATGATAGCGGACAAAAAAATCAAACATGATCTGCTACTAATTGCTTGATCCTTTAATTCCCTCGTTTTTGTATGGCTGAAGAAAAGAAGTGGTTTAAATCTGGGGAAAATGATAAAATCGAAATATAATTGGTTTAAGAAAGAATGCAGAAGTAGGTAATGGAAGAGGGTAAATTAATAGTTGATCAGACACACAACTTCCAGAATTAACTTCTCTGCATTCAATTTCTGAAGTGATATATTTCTTTTCAAATGACCATTTTCTTACCACTACTTGCTTTGCATGTGGTTTTTGCTTCTCTTTACAATCTTCTTATTTATGTCTGTGTTTACCATTTTGACTCTTCCAATGGCCCATTTTCAGATATGGAAAGATTTTTTCACTGCTCTAATTCAATTTTCATCCAACAATTATTACTTACTACTTCAATTCATCTTATTTAATTGACTCCACATATATCTAATTACTCCAAAATTAGTATGCAACCATCACAACTTTGCTACTATTCCACATGATTACAGTGTCAATCTAATAATAATTAATCTAACAAAAAATTGACTAAAATAAAGAACCTCACTTTTCAAATGGCACATGCATTTGCCTTTGTCTCATTCGAGGAACAAACATAGGGATAAGTGCTAAAACTTGGCCTAACTTTGTCACACCTATATTGTACTCGTTCCATGTAAAACTATCATAAAAATGCCTCAAATTTTAGTAAGTTCTTCGAACACATTGAAGACATAATTTTTTTTATGTTCTTACAATTTTTGCTCCCAACTTTTACAATTTTTTTAGACACACATATCATTTTGGCAATGTAAATCATGTTTTTGACAAGGATATGCAAGAATAAAGATGTGAAGCATATACAATTCAGATCCGGATTAGAAGAAGAAAGCAGAAAGGGAATTAATGCAAGTATGTCCCCATAGGTGAAAGCAAGAAAAGGGTTGTTCTGTTCCCCACTCAAAAATGGACTAGTTGCGTGGTTAAGCAGACAAAGTTTGGCCCATAAATTATTCTTGTTGTTCATGTTTTTGCTTAATAATAATAATAATGATAATCTGTTGGCCCCCACGTGAGGTTTTAAACTTTGTCGTTTCATGCAAATGGGACAACCATTTCTCAGCTGGACAGATTTCATTCTCTTATTATTTATAAAGTATAATTAAATTAAATCCTTTCATTTGTATTGCATGGGTTTAATTTAAAACAATCCAACACAATTGTCCCTTTGAAAGTGAGGGGACAAACTGCTTAAATTTATATGATTTTGGTTAATTGCTGATCTCTCTGATATCTTCTCTTTTTTGACTTCCGGCCACCATATGTGTCACTGCCTACATTATCCACTATCCCACTCGCATCTATGGGTTTCAATTTCTTTCTTATTTTCACGCTTGGTATTTTTTAAGGGATATGTTTGAAATATGACATTTGATGACAATGTTTATGTTTGATTATAGTATCAAAAAACTTTGATTTGATTAATCTAAACTATGCCAATGTTAACGCTATTTAATATATTCGTAAAACATGTGGTTACATGTTAATGTCGTAACTTGTATACATCTCTTCTCGGTTTCAAAGATATACACTTTCCATAATTGAATTTTGCTTCCGGTTTAAAAAAATATTAAGTAGGCTTTTTTAAATTCTTTTGTGCAGCAAGACTATTAATTAGCTTTAGATTTATCATGTTACTCGATCATATTGTTTGAGATTACATACATAATGCAGGCCGATATCGTTCATGATCAACTACGGAAAGAAATTCAAAATAATTTTTTTAAATGAAAGTTAGTTAAGTCCAAGTTAATTGATATATATCTAAAAAATTGAGTTAAAAATTGTAAGTTTAACTTTTAACTTCTTTCAATTGTTAAATCTTTACAATAACTTTTAAAACTGAAGGTTTTTTTTTCCCCGAACCCCAAAAATGTTTGGAATTGGCGGGATATTAATTAGAAGGGTATTAAAGCAGTGTTTTAAACATAGATTATCAGCTCATAGTCTTCACCTAACAGTTTAAAATGCCAATAAAAAAAACAGTACAAAATAAATAAACAGAATACTATAATATTTAGCGCGCAAGTCATTGGATAGAAATTGAAAGGAAAATGCATACTGAATTCTAGCCAATCATATAATGGAGTTAACCCCATGTTAGGTTAAATATTTGTTAAAACCTCATATATTATTTTGAAGAAATTTAACTTAATACAAATTAACCAAACAAAGTATTACTCACTCCATACATTTCTAATTGTTTCTTTATTCGACATCAATTCGTACATTCACAAAGTTGGATGTGATGACTAATGATCAAATCCTGACTTTTTCAAAAATTTTTTTTTTTTCTCTATACATTACGTAAGTTTCTAAATCGGAATAAAATTGAAAATCCTTTTTTTGACGTAATTAAAAATTGAAAATCCTTGAAAATCCTCTTTTTGCAAACTTTTGAAACCACAAGTACTCATTTGAAAAAAAAATTTCACAAGAACCTTTTTGCAAAATGGCCAAACCACAAGACATGTTTTTAAAGTTTACCCTACATTTTATATTTACATATTTACCTCCTTAATTATTCATTACAATTTTTTATGTTTCTATTATTGTTTATTCGGCCTATTAATATAAGAATTAGTTCTGTTTGTTTCATCATTCTTCTCCTGTTTTGAATTTGTCTATGATTTCTTCTCCTTCTCCTGCTTTTCTTTTTTCGTTTATCTCATTCCTTCTTTACTTCGTTGCTCAATTCGTAAGTTCTCATAAGGTTAATTTGTAATTAACATCTTCTCTGTTTTGGTTTCTTTCTTATGTGATTTCAAATTTAATCTTTTGATTTCGATTTCTGTTTTCTAGGTTATCAACGCAGGATATTGCGGTTTTGCTTCATGTTAATGCATGGATATTGGATCGAAATCTTAATTTTTGTTGATTTTGCTATTTTTGGAGTTTTGATTTATTTATCTTCAATTTTGTAACGGTTTGTAATCGATCTTATCTCTTCTCGATTTTTTAGTCAATCTACGGTTTTAGTTTTGAGTTTTGTGAAACGAATTGTAATTGAAAATATATATTTAGATACAAATAGAAGATCTTTAAAAACGAAAAAAATCTCAAATCTGTCATTTTATTGTCTTCTTTTTCATTCAAGCCTTTTGTTTTGCACAAAAGTTACATTTCTATTATATATATTGTTTTTGCTTTAAAAATCTATTATCGTTCAGTTTTAAAAATTTAATATTCTAATCTCATTATAATACACAATATAATACATATGATAGTCGTATGATAATTTTATTGTAGATAGCGTTGTTTGGTTGTCGTCTTCTTCATCCACACTGTTTTACGAAGAAGTTACGTATCATATATCTATTGTATATATTGTTCTTGCTTTAAAATTGTGCTAATGTGCTTCACCTTTAAAAGTTTGCGTTCTAATCTCATTATAATACAAAATAGAACGCATATAATAGTCATATAATTGAATAACGTCGTTTGTTGCTTCTTCTTCACCCAAACTCCGTTTAACGAATATGTCGTACATCTATTATTTTAACTCATTTTCTTTTAAAATTGTGTTTTCTTGCTCCAATTTCAAAAGTTATTCATTATAGGTGCATTATACTACAAACCCAACATATATAATAAACATATATATGATAAGCATATAACATTTCAGAAGAAAAAAATATAACACTTATAGTTTCATATACACAGTATATGCATATAATATATATACATCTGACTTACATGATTTAGACATCTAACATACATATTCTAGACATCTAAAGCGTCGTATAACATCATATAGCAGACATTTTAATAGACACATTCAACATATAATAAATATATAATAGACATGTAACACTACGGAAATTTATAATGGACGGTTTTCGAAAATAAAAATGAGACGGACAAAAATTAAACTTTAAAGCGACATGTAGAAAATGAATGGTTTCAAAATTAAATGAAAAGTAAGACAAGAAAATAATAAAATAACACGTGCTGCACGTGGAGGTGAGGAAGACGTGAATTGGGTTTCCTAACTTTTCTAAGATCGTATGAAGGACAATATCAAATATAAGGTAGGATTGTCATGGTTCGATAAAAATTTGAATGAAATTTATATATTGAAAGATGAACATTCATGTAACTTCCCCGAGATTATATTATAAATTCAATTCACCATGCATGTTGAATAAATGGAAAGAGATATTCAGATTCAGAGATATGGAATGATAGAGATTTTACTCTATTAAACCTTGAACAAAGTTAATGGTTATTTTAGATAAGGAACACTCGAGACTCAATTCACTCACGACTTCTCTATATTATGAACATACAAATACATCTGACTTGGGCTCCGCTAAAGGTAAAACCCAAACACTAAAATTAAACTAGGGAACCAGTTAATAGCTCGGGATAGCGTAAGCCATAACCACTCCACTTTAGGTTCTACCACTCCACTAATTTTGTTTTATTTATTTAAACAACATGTTTCTCTTTAACTTCCACTTATAACTTTATATCAATCTCTCATTTCATTTTTATTGAACAGATTCAATTCCAAGGATGGACAAATCTAATTATGATCGAAATCAAAATCAAGGTCTGTCTGTATATTCTTTTCCTATGTAATTACAAATCTAATTTGATTTTAGATATTCAAAGAATCTTTCACTTGTGTAATAATATATGATCTGAATATATATAAAATTTTATTTCTAGAATTTAATATCACTGTTATTCTTAAGATTGTACTGTGTTAATAATTTGTGGCATCCATTAATATACAGCTGCATCATTCCCATATGGCGCTGAAAATCCTCAAACTGGTTCATTGCCGTTGCCATTGCCACCACCGCCAATATTAGAAAATGGCAACTTGTTCTATCCAACTCAAACTAAGTCTAAGGGCAACGGCTTTTGGAGGGGATGGTACCTTTTTTTTTAATATTATTTCTCTCTATTCTTTTCTTTTATTTCTTTATTTTTTTTAACAAAATGAAACATTAATGAATTTTTTATATGTATGCAGTTGTGCTGGGTGGTGCTGCTACTGCTGTCTTGATGCTTGCTTTTGAAGATTCATGAATTGCTCTCACCTGCACATAAATATATGGGTTTTTTTTTATGTATAATTTTTGTTTCCTTTCGAAAATTAACGTCTTTCATTTATTTGTTATCCTCATTTTTTTTTTTCATTTGAGCTCCCCTTTTTCATTTGAGCTACATCCCCTTATGCTCATTTGGTTATTGTATAATTGACGTATATTACATATTGTATTTCTTATTGTGATGTTCGTTTGATATTAACTCAACATGACTTGATATTTTTTAAAAAATTTATACTTAATCCGTTTAAAATAGTTTTTGTTTTTTTGTATTTGTTTTTGTGGTGGTGCTGGTGCATGGAGACTTGTTCAACGATGTACACAACCCCTAATAGGATAGCTTCACTTTTGTCTTTTTTAATAAAATATTATTTGCTTTTATTCATTTTGGAGATAAAATATTACACGAGAAGTTTAAAAAATTATCGATTATAGTAACCATATGAGTTTTTAATTGACGGGATGTGGAAGAAAAATTAGAAGAACTACCTTCAAATCTCATGGATTCCTACAACTTTAGTCCTTGCAAATTGGTAAGATTAATAAGAAAAGTACAACAACAACCAAGCCTTAATCCCACACTAGGTGGGGTCGGTTATATGGATCTTTTGACGCCATGAAGCTCTATCAAATGCTAATTACTCATTAATATTTAACAAGCGCATATCTTTCGAAATAGTTTCCTTCCATGTAATCTTAGGTCTTCCTCTCCCTCTACGCTTAATTTCTATCTTTAAATTCTTCCTAACCGGAGCGTCCGTCGGTCTTCGTAGCACATGTCCATACCATCTTAATCGTCATTCTCTTAATTTATCTTCAATATGTGCTACTCCAACCTTCTGACGGATGCACACATTCCTAATTCGATCCATTCTTGTATGTCCACTCATTCATCTAAGCATCCTCATTTCAGTTACACTCATCCTTTGAATATGTTATTTTTTAGTCGCCCATCATTCGCTCTCATACGTCATGGCTGGCCTAACCACAGTCCTATAGAATTTTCCTTTCACTCTCAAAGGTATCTTCTTATCGCACAGGATTCCTGTAGCACTTCTCCACTTCAACCATCCTACATTGATCCTATGTATTACATCATCGTCAATCATTCCATCCTCTTGAAAAACAGACTTTCATTTATAGGGAAATAAAATTGTAAATAACTTACTGATTATTTAATTGATGTATATGATGTTCTACATATTTAATGTTAAATCTTACTTGATGAAGCTTTTAAAAGGTATCTATTTATCTTTTTCAATTCTTTTGCCATACCATTCCATGAAGTGACCTATATTCGAGTCAGATTTGAATTGTAAAATAAATATTTATACGTCAAATTTAAGTCGTATAATCTAATTTGATACTCGAAAAATATGTCATTAATTAGCGCAACAAAAAGATGGTTGACTATATCGATTAAATTAATATTTACATAATATATATCAATGTCACCTCTCCTCAACTCCTCCAAGCTTAACAAAATATATTATGTTACATCCAGAATAAGGTGTAGATTTTCTTTCTCTTTGAAGTAAGCATAATTGCAAAAACAATTAAAAAAAAAAAAAGAAATTTACATATCAAGTAAACTGTAGTAAAAAGAAATATTTATGTGTATCATTAACATATATCCTATTTATGTAAAATTTAATCGTATTTGACTTACTGATTATTTGATTTTGATATAAAAATTATCATTATCATTTTTACCATGACTAAAATAAATGAGCTCTCCATATAATAAATAATCCAGTTGGTAACAAATATATAAATGAATTGTTCACAGACAACTAGACAAACAAGCCCACGTCAAACAGAAATTTT
>CAOJBI010400426.1:0-14319 GCA_948277035.1 Euphorbia corollata
ATGTGTCATTGCTTCTCAGTTTTAAATTTCTACTGCTTCTTATATGATGGTGTCAAAGTTTATGTTTTTGGAGATCATAAACATTATTAGTTTTAAGGTCAATTATTAGTTTTGTGACTCATTTGGGCATTTAATACTATGAATGTTGTAATGACTATTTTATAATTTTCATAACTCTTTTTTCTCTGCGGATAATTTTGAAGTTCAAATCATAATTAGTTTTATTTGAAGTTCGTTAAAAGCTCGTTAGAAACTCGTGAACATTTAACGAACCGAACATGAACAGAATTTTTAGGCTCGAAATGAGCTCGAGCTCGGCTCGAGCTCGATAAGAAATTAGACGAACAAAGCTCGGATCGGCTCGGATCGTTTACAGCCATACCCATGACTTGTTTTCCATAGAATAGATGCTCGAGATGACATGGGCTTGCATCATTTTGATAAGGCCAAATGCATACAGAGCCCCTTGAACTTGGCATGAAGCGCCATCCGCCACCCCAAACTTTTAACTGTGACATTTTGCCCCCCAATGTTGGCAAAACTGATACAGTTTGCCCCCTCAATGCCACGTGTCAGTTTCAGATTGGTTTGACTTTTTCAAAAATCCCAAAATCTTTGAAAAGTCAAACCAATTAGAAACTGACACGTGGCATTGAGGGGGCAAACTGTATCAATTTTGCCAACATAGGGGGTAAAGTGTCACAGTTGAAAGTTTGGGGTGACAGAGAGCGTTTTGGACCAACCACTTAGGGGAGTTCCGTATGCATTTGACCTTTTGATAATCTCCAACAAAATAAGAAGTGCAATGTTAATTATTACATAAATAATTAACTTAAATATATATTAAGTAATATATATATTTACATAATTTAAATCACATAAATATTAATTTATATCAATTATCACAAAAATAATTAAATTAGTTAACATCAAATTTTTTAATCATTAAAATATAAATAGTTGACTATCTTAAATATATTACTAAATGTAATTCATATAATATATATATATATATATAAATTAAATAAGTACAACATATAAAATTAATAACAAAAATATATTTCTTAAAATATATTCCAAAAATTATATTATATAATTATAATTTAATTCAACATTATTATAAATAATTAACTTGGAAATTAATGATATTTGTCCAATACAGGTATATAAATAACAAATACAAATATACAAGAAAATAATTATTAAAATTAATAAAAATTGAAAAAAGGTCAATTATTTTTCGGTTCAAATTTATCTTCTAACCATAAAAAATATTTTAAAAGTTTAGAGACTATGTTTCTATAACTTTTAAGTATTTATTAACACAAAATAAATCAAAATATATTTTTTGAACCTCAAAAAATTCTGAAAAAAGTACTAATAAATCCAAAAAATGGAAATGGGGAGTATGAACAAAATTTGGAGCAAACCAACAATGTTGAAGGCCTAAAAACATCAAAATATCAAACGGAGCAATCGGAGGCCGCCACATGGTTCTGTAGTTGGCTGGTCAAATAACTGCTTCTGTCATATATCACATTCAAAATTTTCCATGTGTCACAGCAGTTACATAGGAAAACAATGGAAAAAATATTTGATGAAATTTGCAACGAAATTGCAACAAAATTTTCCGTCTCTTATGAAAATCAAAGAACTGAAATTTCATTAACACTTGATTTAATTTTGGTGTCAGTTACTATATAAACCATCGGAAAAAAAAAACAGTGTCAGCAGAAAGTGAATTGTGCAACTTTTCAATTTCCGGCGGAATCTGCAAGGGAGGATACTTCCCCTACAACCTGCCCAAATTCCTTTTTTCCAGCTTCACATCATTTTTAAAAACTTTTCTTGCCTTAAATTAAGCAGACCGTTCTTAAGAATTTTGAACGTCTCAAGTCTAACGGTGTAATCCGTTTTACCAAAAAAGGGACAAAACTATGATGTTGCATAAAAAGAAACAAAAAATTGGACATTTTCGATAAAACGATAAGTGAATTCGAACATGACAAAATTCATCCAGGCCAAAACACATATCTATGATCAAAATTGCTCCATAAACATGAATTTTTCTTCAATTTCACACTTTTTCACGAACTTCACTTAAAATCATGAATGGAATGGATACCAATGACAAAAATCGAATTAAGAGATGGATTGGAATTTACCTTTTTTCGTATTCCCATGATTTAAGAACTTGATTTGTTTGCTGAATCGAATATACATCATGGTATGTTGGATAATAGATTATTCCCATGACTTCCGAAACCAAAGATGATCAATAACGATATTTTCCATCGTAGGAAAGTCCTGGGAGAAAGAAAACGGAGAGAGAGAGAAAATGAATTTTCATCAATTGAAAATTAAATCCTTTAATGTTAGAGGAAAAAATATAAAATATCTCGTTCAGTACTAACGGAAATAGGTATCATGTTTAGTGTTGATGGAAATAAATACATACATTTAAGTCCTAACACTTACAATTAGGTCATTAAATTTATTTATTCTCCAATTTAATCCAATTAATTAAATCGGATCAGATCTATAGACCCGATTGACCCGCTCATAGACGATCGAGATTATAATAATATTTAAAATTATGGTTATAATATTATATTGTTTAATTATTTTTTGACCTTAATTTTTTGTTGTTTATATTTACGTATTATCCAAGTTTAAATTATATGCATAACAAAACAATAAAATCAACAAATTTTAATTATTAATTGAAATTGAAATTGGATAAATATGTGTGCATAGAAAATATTTTTCTTCATGTCTTCAAAAGTATTTCGTTCAAAATACAAAGGTAGAAACCAAGTATTTAGACACAGTGATCTCTGTTTACAAAGAGGATTTTTTGGTATTGCACTTCTCACTATTTGTTTAATTTCGAATACATTTCTTCGCCCCTAAATAACGCAGTCTCTGATTCTTTTTTCATTATACTTAACGAATAAAATATGAAATGATACATTTTTACTGAATCCAATGAAATCAAATCTCTAGTCTCAATTACATTGTAGTGTTTAAAATAGTAAACCTGCTAACATTGAGTATTTGGATGTATTCATGAATGCATTAGTTGAGAGAAAAAGGAAAAGCTATAGATATTTTATGAACGAAACTATATTGAAGGAAATTAAAGCTAGAACTTGAGAAATTCATGAATGCATTGGTTGCAATGTTGATCCATCCTCTCACACCCACCTGCTCACAATATCGGATTCGGATCTTTATAGTTGGATTTTTAACTGTGGAGTAAATTTCGAAAATCTGGGTCATTCATTTCAAAATGAATGGTTCAAAATTTTTCAAATTACAATTAACTAAATAACATTCTGAAAAATCTTGACCATCCACCTTGAAAAGATCGGCTCAGATTACAACTTTACTCCACATTTGGGAATTCCAAATGTAAAGAATCCAAAGTACAGGATATCATATCAAATTAATTACATAATACATATTAGGAATAGAAGTATATTTTCATTTATATTTTTATTATATGATAAATATATTAACTACCTTTTTAACTCGGTTTATTACTTTTTAAATTTTTTCAAAATTTTTCTTAGCCATTAAACTTGATTAAAATGTAATATTTATCTCATAAATGTCACATGATATGTTAACTTATAATTTGAGGAGAAAGAATCTAAAAAATAATATTTAAATAATCAAATCAACAAAAAAATCGACATGCACTATTCAAAGAACAAACTGCAAATCAATATATTTTACCGAATCCGAAAAATTAACAGAAACATGTGAAAATTCATTTGTATCACACGGAGTATTTACTATTTAGGCAAGGGATAGTTAATGTATGTGGCATTTATCACGTGATGTCCACCAATTTCAAATATATATATATATATGGGTAAACTTCAAAAACATGCCCTGTGGTTTGACCTATTCCCAAAATGATGTCCGTGGAATTTTTTTTTACAAAACGATGCATGTGGTATTAAACGTTAGCAAAACACTGATTTTTTCTTAACACCGTTTAAAAATCCTAGCTGGCAAAGAGTATTTTTGTAAACTCAAAATTCTCACGATTTCCCTCTTCCAATCTCCACCGTCAATGCCTTTCTCCCTCTCTTCTCCGTCTCCGTCTCTATTCTCCTTCTCAGTCCCCTATCTCCCTCCGCCGGAGGCGCTACTTCTGACCTTCACTCTACTCATGGCGGCGGGGGAAGCACTGACAGCAACAATGGCGGTAGCGGCGGCGGAGATGGGATGCGGGTGACAATGCTGGTGATCGGAATTGGAAGGAGGCGTTGATGGTGTTGGCTGAAGCTGATCGGTTTCAGGTATTTGTTCATTCATATTGCAACAGATATATTGACGGGATAGATAAAAAAAAAAGGAAAAAGAAAAGACCAATTCTTCTCATTTCATTTGGCCTGTGTTGAATTTGTTACACGATAATTGCCTTGTATATAACTGATGGTTTATAATCCTTGATTGTAGATTGTTGGGGCAGAACCCCATGAACGACCAAGCTGTGAAGAGGTACTCACTCGATTGCTCGATTGCGAATACACTCTCTGCTGAAATTCTTGTTTCTCGTGTATAGAAAACATGGTAGAGTGGGTTATATTGTGTTTCGGCTGTCTTGATTTTCTTTTTACCATGTAAAATTGGAAAAACATCAAATGCTTCAGTTAACAACTTTCAGAGGAACTCTCTTTCCAAGTGGTGATCGGAATTGGAAGAGGGAAACAGTGGAAGATTGGAAGGGAAGAAGAGAAGAAGGAGGTGAAACAGTGAGAATTTTGAGTTTACAAAAATACCCTTTGCCAGCTAGGATTTTTAAACGGTGTTAAGAAAAAAATCAGTGTTTTGCTAACGTTTAATACCACATGCATCGTTTTGTAAAAAAAAATTCCACGGGCATCATTTTGGGAATGAGCCAAACCACAGGGCATATATATATATATATATATATATATATACTTCTATGCTCTCGTATATTTATTTTGTTATTCTTATAATTTTACATAAGGCTATCATTTCTTATTTCTCATCTCTCTTCATTATTTATATATATTTCCCTTTATTTGAGTACTTTTTCATTTACTTCATTCAATTTCAGTCCTTACAATATTGCATAATCATAAATTTCAAAATAACGTAATCTTAATGGGTTTTATTAGAAGTAAAACTTCCAATAAATGGTTTATATTAATTGGTATAACTGTAGCTATCCCCTTAGTAGATTTCAATATTTCAAGAAGCAAAATTTAAATTAGATTAATTGAGAAATGGTACAGAAATATTTATAAAATTTTATAAAATTAAATTTCTTCCTCAAACCTACAAAATAAAAATTAAACTATTTAGGGTCCTTATAGTATGTTGTTGTTGTGTCATTAGTTGTTGTCTATGATTGTTCATGATAGAATATTTTTGTCTCTAAAATTGTAAAAAACAGTTATAACCAAGTATTTATAATTATCGTAAGAAAGACAAAATCCAATTATTGAAAGAAGTTTTCAAACAAGTAAATATGTACCACAATGCCTTCATACACTCATATTTTTAAATTTTTGTTTCTCTATTAATCATTTTTTATAAGACCAGTCATATTTTCTTAAAAAAAGTATACATTTCAATTGTTTTATGTGCGTGTTGTATAGGTTAATTATGTGGAAAATGTGGCCAGCTCTTGGTCTAACAACCCTTAATCACAACTCATGTTTCACTTTAATTGGATATGGGAAATTCTTATTGTATAAACTATAAACCATACAGCTGTGTATATATCAATGATGAATCATAAACAAAAATTCTCATTTGATTTAACAATATTACAATTTCAAAAAAATATTCATTTTGTTATACGATGTATTAAACATAAGTCAAAAGATAAGTTCTTATGGTAGAAAATTATATTATCAAAATGAACATCATTTTTAACAAAGTAAAATTTTACATTAATTCAATTAAAGCAAAATGATATCAAATACCGAATTACCTTAAAACTGTTTTATTTATGATGTATCTGGAAACGTACGTAAAATTTAAATGAATTTTATGATATTTACTTCGCTAAACACTACAATATATATGCTATTGATTTGGTATAATCTGAGATCAACGGCGTGCGTTGTTGATATATACTACATATGCAGTTGGTTCTTTTACTGTCAAAATGACTTTGGAGAGTTATTATGGACAAGATTTCTCGACTGTTATGTGATACATGTAGTAATTGTAATGTACCATGTTTTCACATGGAAATACAAAAAAAAGAAATTTAAGTTTAATTTTTTTACTCACTCAAACAATAATTTACTTTTTAGTCTCATTGTGTGAATACATAACTTTAGATTCCATGCATCAAAAACCATTTTTTTTAAAATGAATTTGATTTTTTTTATACTGATGGGTTTTGGCAAATGGAAATGTCACCACATCCGAAATAGAAAGACATTATAAGTCGTATATAAATGGTGTAAATTGAGTTTTATCACAAAACCGTTGTTGGATTAGATGACACTTTAGTACTCACTTAGCTTATGAAGGCTAGTATTTAAGGGTCACATATTCACTAAATGGTAATAGAACGTAAGAAAGTTTGACAACCGGAAAGATTTTTAAGTTCGTAGTTAACACCCAAACTCAATTATTATATTTGAGATGAAGTGTTGGATATGTGGGATTATCCAACATCTTTACTAATACCAAGAGGTTTTCAAAAGGTTCCATCAAAAGTAAAGTCTGTCTTAATTACATGTTATAACAAATAAATATCTCGTAGTTTAACAAACTCAATTAGCATTGAGTACACAGTGAAAGATATCTCGCCATTACCATGTCATATTCTAAATACTTTTGACTTGACAAAGTCAATCTTGAATTTAATTTCTTTTAACAAAACATTATTTTTAATAAGTTGTACATTCAATTCATAATCTCTTACTTTCATTTTGAGAATCAATTGACTCGCATTCAATTGATGATCTCGAACTGATATTGGTCATTCTCTACAAGTAATGCTTGGTTGGCGAATTTGAAAGCTCATGAAAAAATTCGACACAATTTTATCTCTTCAATAATATCTTGTACATTTACTTCTATCTCGTCATATTTTATGTTCGAAGTAGAAATGTTTCTCCTCCACGTATATTTTAGATATTTTGAGACTTGAAGAAATAAAATGAATTTTTTAATTCCCACGCCTAAAATTAGTTATTAGTGCATTTTCAAGTTTTTTATTTTTCAAACGCTCATAAATGTAGTGATTACTGCTACCATATTGTATCAAATAGTATATGTAAATACTACCTCCTTTTTTAATAATTATCTTTTTAGTATCTTAGAATTTTTTTTTTAAATTAATGTCATTTTCAGATTTCAATGCATCTTTTTAAACATTTTGTCTATTTTATCTTTATTTAATACACATTGAAAATGATAAAAAATAATAAAGTATCCAATCAACTTTCATATTAATAAAAGTCATATGGGTAAATAAGTATTTTCATTACTTTAATTAATATGATCTTGGTATTGACAAACAACCTTAAAGTGACAATTAAAAAAAATGGTAGGGGAGTATTAAATAAACACAACAAGGCTGGATACCCGGAAGGATCAATGGACGGGTTTCTCGTGAATCGAGGCGTACTCTAACCGACACGTGTCCTTTCTTTTTAGGCCAAAACTACTGACACGTATATATTATTTTAAATCACTGGTGCTGACCGGTTCTCTAGGGTGGTGAATCGACACCTAACTGAGGCGCTTGGGCCCGCTGAGGTCAGTGTAGTTTTATTTACCTGAGCAGCCAATCAGATGTGTCCATTTTTCCTCCCAGTTTTACCCTCTTTTTTATATTTCTTTTTCAGCGGGTAAAATCATCTTCAATAGTTTATATAGAAATTGTCAACTTCAACAATTCTTCACATACAATATCCTTAAAACAGGGTTTTCATATATGGAAAAAGTATTTATTCTTATTTTGGGAAATATAGTAAAATAATATTACTTTTTGACGAATGTATTAAAGTAATATTACTTGATTTTTTTTATTTTATTAGTTTAAAATAAAAATATATTATTTTAAAGTGAATTTGATTTGGGGAATGAAGAATGGGGAAAATGGTTGGAGAAAAAATACTATAAACCCTACAAAATTGAGATTTGAAAATGAAAAATGAGGAAAATGATCGAACTTGCTCTCGGATCAAGTCCAATCATATTTCTCATTTTCCATTTTTCAAACTCCATTTTGAAGATCTACAATATTTTTTCTTCATTCATCTTTCTCATTTTTCCTTCCCAATATTAAATTCTCTTAAAAGTAATAATATTTTATTATTATTATTATTATTATTATTATTCAAACCCATAATATAAAATATACAAATAATAAACTCAAAACATTCAATAACAATAACATAATCGAAAATAAAAATTTATATTATTAAAATAATCATTTCCCATTTTAAGATATAATATATGAGAAATGATTGGACTCGACCATTATTCAGTTTTCATTTTTTTGAAAATAGAAAACCACCGAAATTGCTTTCTTCTTTTCTTATTGGATAAACTTCAAAAAAGTACCATGTGATTTCACTCATTTTCAAAATGGGGTCTGAGGAATTTTTTTTTTCAAAAAGGTGTTTGTGGTTTCAAAAAATTTGCAAAAAGAGGATTTTCAATATTAAATCATGTCATAAAAATGAGTATTT
The DNA here is from genome assembly GCA_948277035.1 of Euphorbia corollata. NCBI lineage: Eukaryota > Viridiplantae > Streptophyta > Magnoliopsida > Malpighiales > Euphorbiaceae > Euphorbia > Euphorbia corollata. The sequence goes on from CAOJBI010400426.1 coordinate 8,706, forward strand.
GTGTTCATTTTTATCTGAATTTTTGTAGGATGGCTAATAAAAATACAATACAAGTCAGTGATAAATTTTGTAATTTTTTAAATAGTTTAACTATTTTTTAATTAAATTATGGTAACAAACTTTAAAAATTCATAAAAAATAAAAAAATACCAAAAAATTACTTAAATTATGACGTATAATTTTAAAATAATAAGGTTAAATTATTAGAATGTTAAATTGTTTAAAATATTTAGCGTAACACAATTATTTTGAAATCACATACCCCTTTTTACAAATTTTTTGAAACCACATACCCCTTTTGTAAAAAAAATTTCTCATACAATATTTTGAAAATGAGTGAAACCACATGGTATTTTTTTGAAGTTTACCCTTTCTTATTTGCATCCACGGAATAAAAAGTATTTAGGCTTAATGCTTCGGGAGGTACTTCAACTTGTCTCTAAAAACCCACTGCCTCCCTGAACTTTCAAAGTGACCCCGTAGCTACCTCAACTTTCAAAAAATGCACCACTTTACTACTTGAATGCCACGTGTCCATTTCTGATTGTTTGACTTTTCAAAGATGTCATTTTTCTAAATTTTCTCACTCCAATCAGAAGCTGACATGTGGCTTTCAGGGAGCTAAGTGGTGCAATTTTTCAAAGTTGAGGTAGCTACGGGGTCACTTTGAAAGTTCAGGGGGGTAGGAGGTTTTTTGGGACAACTTGAGGTACCTTCTCATCTATTAAGCCAAGTATTTACTCTATTTGTTTTGTTAGTTTACATGCATGCCCAACGTTTAACAAACTAAATCGAGGTTTTTCCTCTTTTTTTTCTTGTTTTACTGTTACTATTGGATTAACTTTTAATCCGGTAGTCTAATATAGTTGAAGGACAAACTAACTTTTATTTTGTAAAATGAAAATTCACCACACCATTTAATCAAAATTTAGTTACTGTACTTTTTACTGACTGAGTTGGATTTTCTTTGCATAAGCAAATGCATTTTATAACAGTCTTTTCAATTATAATGATAAAATTTAAAAAATCTATGGCTTCACTGACAAAACAGATAGAATATGAAACTACAAATTCTCTTCACTTTAATACACTAAATAATTATTTAATTTTGTTAATTAAATTGGTTTCAGCATATTTCCAAAATCAAAAGAATTTTATTTCATAAAAAAAAGAATTTCATTTAGTACGATTCAATTCCATTCGGCTGAAAATTATTACTCCTATTATTATTTTTAAATAATATTTAAATTTAGTAATTACTATTAATTAATAAATAATCAATTACAAGAATTAGTACTTAACTATGGATGTAGGCTACGACGATTTTGTTTTTAACACAGTAAATCTTGCTTTTCTTTTTGTAACAATTGGATCAATCTTCACATTATTGATCAAATGGTGATGAGAGACAAAACAACCGTTTAACCATGAGTACTACTACTGTTATTTAAAGCTTAGTATCATTATAATTAGTTTATACAATTGTCGTTGTTTAATAACTTAATCACTACATATTGACTCCTTTTAATGCTCACTGTCACCAATCCCCTTATAATAAAAAGCAAATCAATAATAGTTTGATTTTTTAAGACAAAAATAAATATATAATAGATTTGATTTTTAGATATAAAAAACAAATAAATAATTGAGTAATTTAAAAAAAATTACAAAACGCTTTCTACTGTATATAAAAGATTTGACATCCACTTTTTTCATTTTATCTCAATTCCTTACTAATTCATTGTAATAAGCAATTCTTAATAGTCACAAAACAGGGCAATAAAGTTTGAAGATAAAGGCGTGAGAGATCCCACTCACCTCGATAGTTAGTTTTCAAATGTGAACCGGACATTAAATTGGTAAAAATAAAAATTATGAATTTAAGATTCAATCAGATTAATTCAGTGCTCAAATCATATTTTCATAAAATATAATAAAATATTAATAATTTTAATATTTTGATATTAAATGGTATTAATACTTCATTTTCCAAATTCAAATAAAATAAAACACACATAATAACAAACATAATCCTATGAAAAAAGGGTCACTATTTTTTAAATAAACCAAATCTAGTTCAATTAAACTATATTTCATAAATTCGATAAAAAGAGTTAATAACTTTTGTTAATAGTATATGAAAATTAAACGTTTAGAAAATAAAATTAAGTATTTTAAACATAATATATGTGAATGATTTAATGTTAATCTGATTTGAAAATAATTTAATATTTTAAATATTATTTACTTGTGTAAAAAGTTTTTAGAATATAATACAGTCAATCTGATTTGCTAATATAATTTTTTCATAGTATTTTGTGTATTAAATTTTAGGCTCAAAGGATCCATAAGTACTCATTAAATTTGTCCAGGTCCATTTGTTTTTTAAATTTTCAAAGTTTCAAAAAATCTCTTAAATTTGTAAAAAGTGTATTGGTTTGCCCTCTTCATTGTCATATATCAATTTTTAGTTTGAGAGAGAAAAATAAATCATTTAAAAGTCAACAAATCGAAAATTAACATGTGACATTGAGAAAAGGGACAAATCAATAAAACCGGTGCACCTTTTACAAATTTAAAAAATTATTTGAAATTATTCAAATTCAAGGGAAAATGAACATTTAAGAACAAAGTCAAAGATTCTCATCAATGCGTTCCGACCTAAATTTTATTTCGAAACAATATTTTTAAAAAATTGTGGTATGACAAAATTTCGTTTTACCCGGCCTAAATCGCCTTTTAAGCAAAATTGAATTGAATTTTCCTAGACCACTTATTTGGATGAATTTGAGTTTTTTTTTTTTTATGTTAAACACGTGTATATATGATATAAAGAGCAAACGGGGTAATTTTGGAGCTGTAATAGGGATGCGGCAAATAATATTGTTTTGAAAATTTATATAGTAATTTGCCTGCAGAAGGTTTAGCCCCGTTTATCAAAAATGTTGTAGTTGTGGTTACTGTTGCTGTTTGCTGTTACGGTTTATTGTTACTGTTTCATGATGCGGTTTGCTGTTGCTGTTTTTAACTTAATGTTTGGTAAAAATATAATTTATGGTTGCGGTTAGAGATGTAAATTACTAAAATGGACATATTTTAAATAATTTGCGGTTAGAGATGTAAATTACTAAAATGGACATATTTTAAATAATTATAAAACTAATGAGTAACATTTTAAAATGGTATTAAATATGAAATTAATTCAAACACTCTTGTAAAAGTTGTAATTTGTTGTGGTTTGAAAATGAGGTAAACCCCTTGTAAAAAGCAACCTTAAATAACATTTAAGCTTAACCAAACACTAATTAATCTCATTTTCCTTTTTGACAAGGAAAATGAGTTTTTTTCTTGATTACCAAACGGACCCTTAATTTTATTATTTTATTTTGATTCAAACAATTAAAGTAAAAAAAAATTAACATGAAAATCAACACAAAAAATATATCAACTGATGATAGAAAACTAGATAAGTGATTTTCTAACGACATTTAACATTTAAAAGTAACAAAATTGTTGATTATGTAACATTCAATTGACTTGTATAATTGTCTTAATCTAATTGGTGAAGACATAAAGTTGTGATCCTATAAGTCACATATTTGAGTCCACATTCGGATGGAGTGGGATAAAATCTTTCTTTATTATTATTGTAAGCCTAATAAAGTAAATTAAAAAAAAAACTAAAAAATTGACTTGTACAATTGTCATAATAAATTATTTATTTAACTATTGTTTACCTTAAATTTATTCCAAAAAGTTTAACTTCATCCTAAATTTTTAAAGTTTCAAACATGGTTGTTAAGCTCGACCTGACCCATCAAATCGGTGAAGATAAAGGATCAAATATTAATAGTACCGAGAATCAAGTGAGGTTCAACCGGTATAAAATAAAATGTTAATTATTCTTAATATTTACAAAATTAAGATTAAAAGATGATATATTAAACAATAAATTATTATTTATTATTACGATCAAAACTAATTTGATAACAAGTATTTCAAATTTTACTTACAAATAATTTTTATTAATTAAAAAATTAATTATTTTTATATGATAAAATGTAATTTATCCCGAGATAAAAAAAGTGAAAAATATATATTTAGAAAGTAAATAACAAAAATGAAACTGGAAAATGATCTAATTCAAAATTAAAAAGTGTAAAAATTTAATTAATTGTTTTCCTTTACAAATTTTTGCAATCGACTTCACAAAAATGAAGAGCAGTTTGACTCAAAAAAGTCAATTGTCCCTCTCAATTTTTAAACGCATCTCGCTATCCGTTCAACTTAGAAACATTCACAAGTTTCCTCTGGATATCACATGTCAACTTCCGATTGAGAGAAAAATACGACATGTTTAAAAAATCAAACTAAATAAAAAATGAAAATGATATTTTTTTATGCATTTTTGCAAGCTAATGGGACAACAAGGTGGATTTAAAAGTCGAGCAAGCAATTAATTTTTTGGACCAAGTTCAGGAACAAATTACACATCCAAGCTTGTTATTATAACAACCACTTAACTCACATAATGACATACATGGAACGAAATAAGATTCATTTATTTCACGCATGATGCATCTATCACTCCCTTAGTTTGTACAAAACAGTCATTTGTTACTCTAAACTTTTAAATGTGATAGATATTCCCTTAAATTTGTTTTAACTGCGTCATTTTACCCTTCAATGTCACGTGTTGGTTTTCGGTTGGTTTGACTTTTCAAAGATATTATTTTTTTTTATTTCTCTCTTTCGAACTAGAAACTGACACATGACATTGAGGGGGCAAACTGATACATAATTTACAAGTTCATGGATATTTGGAACTTTTTGAAATTTTAGAATGGTAATCGACTTTCATGGACAATTTTAGGAAATGATTGATAACTTAAGTCTTGTTTTTATATCAAAACTTAATTCATATTTTTACAAATGTATTACAAAACCAAACACAAACAAGAGATTGAGTAAAAAATAAATTAATGAAAGTGTGAAATAAAAGGTTATGATCACGTAAAGATTACGAATATAGGGTGTCTGAAAACTTTTACTTTTTAATTTATTTTTTAAAATTTTTTCAGATGGAGATTTTAATTTATAAGTTAGATAGTGAAATGTTTTTTTTAAATTAAAATTAAAGATAAGATAAAAATTAAAAGTAAATCATACTTGATTTTTTAAAAAGTCATTTATAAGATATAAGTGAAAAATGAGAAGTTTACGAGAAACATTAATAAACAATATTAACCATGGTTTTCAGACCCGGACCGGTCATTAAACCGGTGAAGGGAGTGAGTCATGGATTTAAGGTCCAACCGGATTAAATTGATGGTCGAACCGGATTTTTTTAAAACATGTTATAATATTAATATTTTAATAATTTAATATTAAACGTGTAATATAAATTAGCTTACACCAACAAGTATTAATATTTAATGTTAATAATTTATATTTCAAAAGCTTTATTTTAAATAAAAATAAACACAAATGATAAAAAAATATAATTTGATGATATAATGAATTATTAATCTCGAAAAAAATTGAATTTAATTCGGAATAAACCATAAAACCCATATTTTATGGGTTCGGAATCCAGTCTATTCAAAAATCCATA
>CAOJBI010400545.1:0-16663 GCA_948277035.1 Euphorbia corollata
AAACCAATTTCAAACCTATTTAGACACTGACATTGATAAAACACACATTGTATGCAGTAATGCGGTACTAAGACCAACATTATTTCTTACGAAACAAAGAAATAAAGAAGAATTTCACAGCTTAACTTGAAGAAATTGACATGAATGGATGTAACTTACCCGTTCGAGATTACCCTTCAGAAAAAACTGAAGCTTTGCCAAAATACACCTTTCGCCGGTGATTATGAGCTTCTGCGATGGTCGCCGGAACCAGTTTTGTTCACAATGTTGGTCGCCGATGAACGATTTTGGTTTCCCCTAAGGTTAGGAGGGCATATGGTCCGAGAAAAGGAAACAAAGGAGGTAATCAGTTTTTTAAGTTTGTTTATGTAATTAATTTTGTTATTTTAATTTGTAATTAATGAGTTGGTAATGATGTGTATTCCTTTCTCAGCTCAATCAGCCATGTCACCGCGCGGGTGGTTCACGCCTACTACCGAGACTTGGCCCGTAGGATGTAGGGAGACAGCTGGATCACTTATTAAAAGATGAGGTACCTGCAAGGACCCCAACAAAGATTAGGGAGGCAAGTAACTATTGGGCGATAGGTGGGGGCAAATTATGTATTTGGCATTTTAAAAAAGAAATCAAAGAAATGGATTTTACTAAAATGTTAAATCATGTAAATTATTTGACGGCTGTATGCAGCCTGTATTTCATGCATAAAAAAAAAGAAAAGAAAAAAGAATGAGAAAGGTAAAATTACAGAAAAGCACTCTCAGTCGTCCTGAAATCTCTCACGCATGGAAGTCCGTGCTACGAAATGAATCACCCACATGTACATGTAGCTCTAACGCTACTTTCGCCTCTTCCCTTCCCTTCTCTTCTGCATGTGATTATTTTTTTTTTCTTTTCTTTTTTACTACACTCTTAAACCCATACTCTCGCCCTCAGCTAACCCTTCCTTCCCACTTCTCTCTCTACTGCCTCTCCCTTAATCAACGGCCGTTTGTTTATTTTTCCGACGATCTCTCGCCAATCAAATCTATCCGCCAATGAAGTCTCACTCCAAGATCGCTAAGCCCGGGAATCCTCTTCTCGCCTTTGAGCACAAGAGGTACTTTGTTCTACATTTCTATTTATGCGTTTTTACTCTTTCACCATTTCAATTTACTTCTCCTCCTCTCTCTTTCGCCACGCCTTCGTTCTTTTTCTTTCTTTGATCTGGCATTCTTTCCGTCTTTTTCGTGGCATTCGCTCCAATTCTACTGCTGTTTTACTGGATCCAATCTTTCTTTATCATTCACTGCAGATTTTGGTGCTCTGGTTTTGTTTTTCATTGGATTCGTCCGTGGATTTTTATTTTGTGCTGGAATTCTTTTTATAAGTGTTACTGTCGATGCGAGATTTTGTGTTTAGTTCAGGATTTCTCTGCGAAATGTGGTATGCTGTTTTATGTAATTTTGAGTTCCTCCGAGGGCAATGTTGAACGATGTGGAAGTAGGATTGCTTTTTCAGTGGTATAGGGTGATGTTTAGTCTGAGTAGCTGATATTTTGAGGCAGATTTCAGGTGATCGGAGACACAATTACGGTGAACATAGTTTTTTTTACGGTGAACATATTTCCTGTCTGCTTTTCTTTTTTCTCCTTTGGAAACCTTATTGGTACTATGTTGAAAAGAAAAATAAAAGGCGTTTTGAGTGTTTGTCAGCTTTAGCGAACGCTTTTGCAGATTCGTTTAATGGATCTTATCACTTATGTTGTGAATTACAAGTCTTGAGGCTGAAGTTTAATGGAAACTGATTTTGTACAGGGATGCATATGGTTTCGCAGTGAGACCTCAGCATGTTCAAAGATACAGAGAATACTCCAATATCTACAAGGTTTAACCTTCTTTCTTTTCACCAATTATATTTTTGATTCTGTATTCAATGAGCATATTTTCTTCCATTTAACGTATGGCTTATGGAACTTTAAGGAAAATTCTTCTCGTTTAGGTCATTTAGATTTAGAAAATGTATGACAAGGCCATTATCTTTGTAGTTGCATGAACTTTTTTGTTTGGTTAAGTTCTTAGTAAATTTATTCTAGATTCTTCATGAAATCATGTTCAATTTATTTATACTCCTTAAATTTGGGAATCAATTAGATATATTTAGGAATAACGAGTATGCCACAAAAAGTTGAGAAAACTCAAATATTTTTATGCACTATTGGTCTCAGGAGGAAGAGGAGGAAAGATCAGATAGGTGGAACAGTTTCTTGCTAAGGCAAGCAGAATCTGCTGAATTGCCTATCAATGGTTTATCTTTGGAGGAACATAACAGTGAACTGCATACGGAATCAACAGAGCATGAGACTAGAAATGGTTCTGAGAAGACTGTTGAAGGAGATGATTTTGGCAGTGGGAAATCTGATGTTTCTCCTGAAAATCTTTTAGAAAATGAAGAAACGCAATCCTTATCTAGTAAAATAATTCATAGAGTCCAAATATGGACTGAGATTAGGCCATCCCTTCGTCCAATTGAGGATATGATGGGAGTTCGTGTCAAAAAGAAGGGTGATCAACCAAAAGCTCAGCAAGAGGCTTTGAAAGAACCTCCACTTGAAGATGCCAGATCTGCAAGAGCATCTGAAGAGGACTCTGAGGATGAATTTTATGATGTCGAGAGGTCAGATCCAGTTCAAGATACTCATATTGACATTTCTGCTGCATCTGGAACAACGGCTGATGCATCTCCTGAATCTCTCTTCCCCTGGAAAGATGAATTGGAGGTACTTGTGCGAGGAGGTGTTCCCATGGCACTCAGGGGAGAGGTACCATCTCACCCATTCCCTCTTCCCCCCAATTTTTTTTCTCAGAAAATGAGCTTCATAATTCATATATGCTTGTATTTCTAGCTCTGGCAAGCATTTGTAGGTGTAAAGACGCGCCGAGTGGAGAATTATTACCAGGAGTTGCTTTCTGAAGAAGTTAATTTAGGAAATCATGTAGGACAACTGTCAGGTGGTGATTCCAAGGTATCAACTACAGATCGTATGAGTGTGCCTGAGAAATGGAAAGGGCAAATTGAGAAGGTCATTATGTTCAATTTGGATGCAGGTTGCTTTCATATATTTGACATTACTCAGTTCTAGTTTCTTAACTGGTTACTTTTAATGCAGGATTTGCCACGGACATTTCCAGGTCATCCCGCTTTAGATGATGATGGTAGAAATGCTTTGAGACGGTTGCTTACTGCATATGCGCGGCATAATCCCTCTGTTGGATACTGTCAAGTACTTGAACTTTGTACAGCTTTGTGTACCTGATGCAAAGTTTTTATTATTTTGATGACTTGTTTTTGCGTACTTGCTATACAGGCTATGAATTTCTTTACTGCCTTATTACTACTCCTGATGCCTGAGGAAAATGCATTCTGGTAGATTGCACAGATTTGCCATTATCATTGAGATCTAAAGCATCTTAGCTTTCTTTTCTGAGTGGTGAATTCCATTGTTTGTAAATGATGCTTGTACTTTCAGGGCATTAATGGGCATTATCGATGACTACTTTGATGGCTATTATTCAGAGGAAATGATAGAATCTCAGGTATTGCTCGTTCTAGCTCTCTTTTCGTGCCTCTGTTGTTATTTAGGTGTTTTTTGTCCTCATATGAGAAACAAGAAGTTTGATACAGTCAATTAATTTCCAATTTTCATTTCTCCAGGTTGACCAATATGTTTTTGAGGAGTTGGTGCGTGAAAGATTTCCGAAATTAGGTTATTATAATTGATATTTTGTTAGCAATTTATTATTTTTTAGTTATCATTTTTTATGAAGACTGTTGGTAAATTTATTTTTTGGTTAACTTTCGGTGCAGTAAATCACCTAGATTACCTCGGAGTGCAAGTTGGATGGGTTACTGGACCATGGTTCCTTTCCATTTTCATGAACATGCTTCCATGGGAAAGTGGTTAGGTTTTATACTTTTGTGTCTTTAAGACATGAATTTATGTTATCTAACATTTTGTAGTAACATTTGCTGCAAAATTGTTAGTGGTTTATTCAATTCTTGCATTCTGATTTATCAAAAGAAGTCCAAACTCTCGAGATTGTTTTTCCTATAATTCTATCTATCTTATTATTTCATGAATTAGTATATTCATGCATGCATGTTTCACATTTTCTTTAGTAAAACCATGCATAATCAATCCAACTTAAACTGACTTGGCACTTTAAGCTGACGTATCCCACAAATTTGAACTGATATTTATGGTTAAGAATTCTTTGGTGTTTCTGTTCAAACTTTGTTACCTGATACTTTTTTTGACTTCATTTAATAATGTCATAATGGCATAATCTCTGTTACAGAATGTAAATAGACTAGAAACAATAGGTTATACATTGTTAAGTAAGGTACAGCTAATAGACCACTTAGGAGACTGCTAGGAGTGATTTCATCCGTGATTCTAGGATAGTATACCTAATTTATATTCTCCCTACTTGTATATATAATTATATCTTCTTCATTATCTCAATAAGAGTTAAGATGTAGTCTTAAAGCTTTTAACACATAGATATGAGATCATTGAGTGATTACGGGAGAAATTCTTGTGTCTTTTACAATCTCAATATGGGGAAATTTTGGAGCAATTTTTTGTGTGTTTCATGTCACAATTGTGTTCGCGGTTGAAAGTTTACCTACAATCTGACAGCTTCTCCTTTTCAATAGTTCTTCGAGTCTGGGATGTGCTTCTTTTTGAAGGAAATCGTGTCATGCTATTTAAGACAGCACTGGCCTTGTTGGAGTTATATGGTACTGGGTAAACAGTTTATTATATCCTGTGTCAATAGCAGTTGTTCTTTCTAAATCATTTCTTAGTGAGATTCAATTGAATCATTTTTTTGTAGGCCCCGCATTAGTCACCACCAAAGATGCTGGAGATGCAGTCACTTTACTACAGTCCTTGGCAGGCTCAACATTTGATAGTAGTCAACTTGTATTGACAGCTTGCATGGGTTATCAAAATGTGAATGAGCCCAGACTTCAAGAATTGAGAAATAAGCATCGAGCTGCTGTTATAGCTACAATTGAGGAGAGGACCAAAGGTCTTCAAGCTTGGAGGGATTCAAAGGGTCTTGCATCTAAGCTTTATGATTTCAAACATGATGCCAAGTCAATGCTAGCAGAGTCAAATAAACAATCTAGTGGTGATTTATCTCGTTCGGAGTCCGGATCCACTAATGCTGATGAAGTTCTTATAAGCTTGACTGGGGACATGGAGACAGATTCTGTACCCGATCTTCAAGATCAGGTTGCTTGCTATTAACTGTTAACTGTGTTTTCTATTTTTCAAGGGAAATGTTCATTTTACCTTTTTTAAAGTAATTGGGCTGGGTTAGATATGTATTTACAGCGTGTGCTAAACTTTACATTTTGCCAATTACTTAAATGCATTTGCATATATATCTTGTATCCTTATGCTATCATGCTGTGCACAATTTTACATTTTTCCATTTACTTAAATGCATTTGCATATTTATCTTGTATCCTTCTGCTATCATGCATGTAAAAGGCTTTGAGAGAACACAAATTCATATTCCTGTTTACATGCAGGTGGTATGGTTGAAGGTTGAAATGTGCAAGTTGTTAGAAGAGAAAAGATCTGCTGAACTCAGGTTAATGTTTTTTTGTTATGATGCATGCTTTTTTATATTTTTATAGATATATGGCTTCAAGCTGCTGCACTCACAATGTGCTCCCTTTGGAATTTAGGAACAGTTTAGGAACTTAGAAAAAAGGTTTTAGTTATAGATTTTGTTGAGTGGAAAACTCCTTACAAGGCTTGCATATGGATAATTTTCTATGCCAGTATTTCAATTTTGGCATCACGCCTGTATATCCGAAGTACTTCACCTTTTCCTCTTCCTGCTCCTTATGCTATAGTTTTGCCATTGAAATTTTATGCAGTTAGCTTATAGTCTATTGCAATTATTTTCTATTGTGGATTTCCTCCTTTCATCAAGGATCTAGGGTATGCCTTTCAAGTCTCATAAACAGTTCAGCACTTTAGCTATATAATTTAAGATATAAATCATCACTTTTAGTTTTAATTGCCGATTCGAAGGATGGAGTATTCGGAGTAAAGTTGGCGTTGACACCTGTTGAGTGGAGGAAGTAATCATGCATGTCACTGCTGTTACTTTGGATTAATGCTTGTTTGTCGTAAGGTATATGGACATATCGACACTGGGTTGTACACATTACAGCAGGTTTATGTTACACACCAGAATCGAAATATGCTGTTCTGCTTCCTCACCTATTAGATTCTTCAACTAATATCTTAGTAAGCAAGAAAAGATTAAATTTCTCAGCAAAATTGTGACTGGTTAGTGTCTCTTCAATTTTGTATTCTGCGCATTATAGGTCATGATGATGCCATTAGAAACTAAGGCTGATGAATGCAAACTGAAGATGAGATGCTTCAATCAACTACTCTCTTTAAAGTGTGATGGCTCATTCCTCAAAAATAGGATAGACAAAAAAGTTAGCAAGTATGCAGAAGAATGATTCATATTCATTGGATGTTCACAGGAATGCCAAGTCGTTTTGAGTGGATAATCAAAATATGGCACCTTTCAAAATATTAGACTTCTTTTAAACAGAAAAACGATGTTTTGAGAGGTGCAAGTGGCATCATACATGCAATTGAAAATACATATGACATGTGTTGTCATAATTAGGTTCCCCTCCTTTTAAGCATTATGCTGTCACATATACACGGATTTTCTATAGCATTTAGAACCCTGCTATATTGCATTTTCCAATCAAAATTCGGATTTATTTATTCAATTTAAGGGATTTAGTTGAAACAAAACAAAAGGGATTCGCAACAGCTGACTTGTTTTCATACTGGGAATGGGATTGTCTGAACAGAGAGAAGTACAAGAGTATTTTAAGGTCAGTTCTTTTTATGTGTAGTTATTCAGGCAATAGAAAGAGTTCTTCATTTCAATTCGAGTACTTGACATACATCCTTTGTGGGCCCCAGTAGCTCTTGTATCTAATTTCTGTGTATATATATTTTTTTACTGAAGAAGAGATTATCAGGTAAAGATCCCCAAGTAAGTTTTTGAAGCTTTTAAAGTCAGGGTTTGATTTGGCAATTGTGAAAGAGATGTAGTTGGATATGGAGTTTTCAGGGTCGTTTTTGGCTCTTAGCCCGAATAATTGAAGTCTTCCTTTTATTATATAAGAGAACATAATGGACGAAGATCCTTGAGTGAGAATGTGAAGCTTTTGAATGGGTAAATTGAAGAACCATGTCGTTTCTATGCCAACATGTTCCCTTTGAAGTGTAGAATACAGTTGGATTTTTAATCTTAGGGTGGCAATTCACAATTTCTGCTGTCATTTAGCCTATATAATGAAAATTAGCATTTACCATGTGTATATATGTCTCATTCTTTTTTCTTTTCTTATTACCCTATAATTACATGTTGCTGTTACTATATGTTTTCAGGGCTGAGGAGTTGGAGACTGCTTTAATGGAGATGGTCAAGCAAGATAATAGAAGGCAGTTGAGTGCTAGGGTATATCCAACCTACTGTGTCTCTTCATCTTGTTTTTCATCTTCTTTTTCAATCATGTGATGCTATTTTGTGCAATGTTCGAGGGTTGAGTATTGGACTCATTGAGTTTGTAACTTTATGAAAAACTCAAGAACGTGATTAGGGCTAAGGTCCTTGTGTATCGGAATATTACTAATTATACTATACTAGGGTCAGATGCTGATGGTTCTTACCACTATTGACAAATGAGTTCTCTTGCAAGGTTAAAAAAAGTAAAATGCAATCTCTATTGTGCAAATATGTGTGGCTATTTGTATTATTTTTTTTATAGTTAAACAATTGCATGAAATTCTTCCTCTAACACCTTGTATACGCAAGAACTGCAGTTAGATTTTCACTTCATCCACAACCACACTACTTATTGCTCCAATTGAAAATGTCTTCTCTCTCTTCTTCTTTTTTTTTTTTTGGGGAAATATTGGGTAAGGGGGAGGTATTTCAAGTTTTCAATGATAATGAATCTGGAATCTAAAGTTTTAGTATGAAAAAGCAATAAATGATGCTGACATGAATCAAGTTTGGCAGTAATTTAGAGTTCATTGCTGAGAGCAAATGCCCATTGTCCTTTGTAGTTCATAATTGCTGTTAGACATTCTTATTTTATAGTTTGTCCTAGCTTTCTGCATCAGGGGCCTTCACAGATATTGCTACCTGATTTCTAATTTGGAGGGAATTATTTTCATAATTTTTATCAACATAGGTGCATCAAAGGGTGATATGAGTCCAACATCTTCACCTGTCATATGTGCAACCTTCAATATGTGCGCTGACTCAATGAGTGTGTCTTTGTAATCTATAGGTTGAACAGTTAGAGCAAGAGGTTTCTGAGTTGCGAAGGGTCCTTGCTGATAAACAGGAACAAGAAAGCGCTATGATCCAGGTTTTCTGTTAACTAGCATTTATTGTCCTCTTTTGCTATATATGCATATGTAGTCAATTCATGTAATTCTGAGATACCTATTGCATATGTAGGTCTTAATGCGAGTGGAGCAAGAGCAGAAAGTAACTGAAGATGCTCGTATATTTGCTGAACAAGATGCAGCAGCACAGAGATATGCTGCTCAAGTTCTTCAGGTTTTAAGTTTAAGACGTTTTATATCTTTTTATTAGTTTTTTTAGAATTTCTTGACATTCCATTACTAGACAGCCACCTTAATTATTGGGGATTGATTATTTATCTGCTTCAGGCATGAATTGACTCTAACTCAATAGCAATACAATCATGCTCCTCGTATGTTCCAGTTCTAGTACTCAAATGAAAATTTACAAAATCTTAAAGCAATGTTCCTAGCCAGACCCTTCTCCTTAAAAATTTTAGGATAGTTATATTTTATTACCGTATGTTTCATGTACTGCAGATAAACAGAACTTCTTGTTAATCTTTTTCAAGCTTGATTTTTGCTTCTTATAGCAGAGTCTATGTTGCCAAAAATAATGCATTAAAAATTTAAGTTGGATTTTTTGAAGTCTTCTTGGCTTGAATATAGCTATAGATCAGAGATGCAAGGAATGCCTGACACCTGATTTTATTTAGAAATGCTATTGTTCCACCTGACTGGTTACCGCATATACCGTGTATTTGCATTTTCAGCACATACCTTCTGTTTCTTCTTTATGATTAGGGTTACATGCATTGCATGTTCTTCAAAATGTATGATATCCTTCTTTTTAAGATGTACGAGATGTAATGAATATGCCTTGGAATGTAAATGAATTTTGCTCCTATTCCACCAAGTAATGCCTTAATTTTGTTCTATACATCTTCATTTGGTCTCATTTTTTTTTCCTATTATTTTGACTTGTCTGTGTAGGAAAAGTATGAAGAAGCCGTTGCATCACTTGCTGAAATGGAGAAAAGAGTGGTTATGGCAGAATCAATGTTGGAGGCTACCCTTCAATACCAATCTGGGCAGATTAAGGCACAACCTTCTCCACGGTGTGTACTCAACTTTTCAAGTGCAAAACTTTTTTTGCGCCTAATCTCTTGCATGGATTTGCTTTTGGACAACCTTTGAATTTCATCACATTGTTGTATTTTTTTTGGTTGTGCTCTTTATGTACTTTCTTAAGCACTGTGAACCCAAGGGAAGATGAGAGAAACAGAAATATAGAAAAAATAAGAGAAGTTGGAGCTATGCGCTTATTTTGCAATTTTGCTTATTTTTGGGTGATTCGTGGGGTTGTTTTTCACAATCTCAGCAACACATGGATAGTGAATGGTTAAGGTGCTGTTACAAATAAAAGCATAACGGCCCTTAACATTATAGTTTACGTTTATTTTGAATCATATAGTTTGTATATATAGGTTTATGAAAGACATGTAATGAATATTCGTGTTTGTGTATAGATCATCTCATCCAGATTCACCACGGGGCAATCAAGAGCTTACACAAGATGTACCCCCAAGAAAGATTGGTCTACTTGGTCGGCCTTTTGCACTGGGCGGCTGGCGAAACAAGGTTTGACTTTATCATCAGTACATTAGTGTTCTTTTAGCCCAACCAGAGGAAATATTCTGCAACAGAACCTAGGGAGTCCCAAAAATAGCATTATCATGGTAATATCTGAAAAAGAATAGAAAATGGCCCTGAAAGACAGAAAAGCATGTACTCTGAAGTCAAATTCTGCCGTTTTCTTATTCCATTGCATTTAGTACATTAAGGGTTCGTTTGGTTGGCGGAATGACTATTTCGCCAACCAAACGAGCTCTAAGAGTTTGATAATTCTGAACTGAAGCATGTTGGAAACTTGAAACCAATTGCAGCAAGGAAAAGACTTGAATGTAGAGCAAGTGAATAATGGCAAGTCTTCCAGCGAGGAACATAGTCCAAACGCTGAGCGTAACGAGGTAGACAGTCCAAGCAACGAGCAAAAGGCTATCAATGGGGTTTTGGTGCAAGACAAAGAGTAGAGAATCGTGGGCTTATTACCCATAATGTGGTAAATCTTCAAATTCCTACTTTGGGGTAGATAATTTTGTTGCATTGGTGAAAATTTCATAGAATAGTGTATTTTTAAAGATATATAGTTTTTTTTAATATTATTGTTATCTGTAATTTTGAGGGAACCTAAGTAGATTTGTATCCATCATATATTGTTTTTTCGATTGAATATCAATAAATACTATTACAAGAGTGCAGAGAATGTAAGGGACAGACATGATATTCTGAGTAATAAAATAGTGAAACAAGTTGTGTAAATATTTCCCAACTACATTTATTTAGTCTTATTCTATCCAAGTGAGCCTATTATCATTGTCAATTGTTGCTAATATGTTAAATTTCTTTTGTTCTATTTTACTCTTCTGCAACTAAATACTGATTTTTTTTTTCTTAAATAAATGGTGAATCAAATTTAACCATTTAATTTACCGTGTCAACTAAGAGGGCAAATGTCAAAATGATCTCGGACAATTAAATTGGCATGAACCAGCTGTTGGTTCGTTCAAACTTTTTAATTACTTTTTAAAAAATTTAGCTGCTATCACTTGGATAGTTGATCATTATTGGCAACAACACTTATTGAAGTTTAATGTTCTTGGCTGGAACTTATTACAATAATCTGACAGAAAAATTAACGTTATTTTATCATACAGAATAATTTTTTTTTTTTAAATTTATATTGAGTATTTCTTTTATACTAAAAAAACAGAAGCTGAACAGAGCATTCAGTACTTTCATGAAAGGCCCGTTGCGAAAAATTGTTGGAAAATAATTTTTGGAGTGAATAAATAGTTACAAAAGAAACATCGTCATCACAAGCAAAAGCAGATGCTCTTTTAAGGAGGACCAGTTTTCTATCAAGAACATTTATCTATAAATACAAACTCAATTATACAAAAGAACAAATGATAATTCATTAAAAGGCCAAGAAAAAATGAACCAAATATTAAACCAAAGAAATAAAGAAAAGAATTTCCCATTGTAGAAAATACACAGCTGGTCTGCTTCTTGCATTTGCTATCTGCACAACTTGCATACCCATCTGTTGAATCCTGCCGAATAAATTGATTGACCTTTGTGTTGCTGCCTCAAAGTCGGCTCCTGTTTCCGTTGAATGAACCGAAACTTCTTCAAGAACCATTCTTGCTAACTCTTGCTCATTTTTTGCTATTGAATTCACTGCTGTTCTCTTCTAGTTGTAGGTGTAGAAGGGCCAGTTCGTGGGTGAGTCTCGGGATTATACTTTTGGGAAGCGAGATAAGAAAGGGCAGTGACTACATCGGCTATAAGAGGTCGCATGTTAGGCTGCTCTTGAACACACATTGCTGCAACTGCAAGAGCTTGGTACAACCCTCTCACTGGGTATTGTCCTCTAAGTAACGGGTCTGCCATGTGGGAAAACTTTCTTCGATCTTTGAACAATGGCCGTGCCTGCAACACACTCAATAATATCAGAAAAGTTTCTCTCTTTTAAGTAACTATAAAATCATAATTCCAGTTTTTACATGAAACTGCTTTCAAATACTAATTTAGCATGATATGTTTGGGTAAATTACATAGTGGCCCTCCGAACTTAGGCAGTTTAGCCCCTCAACTTCATTTGTCACCGAAAATCAAACCTCACTTAGGTGTAACAAAAAAACTATCAAAATTGCTGACCGACACAGATTTAACTAATTCATAATCACCGAGCCTAATACATCATTAGCGCCCCCTGAACTAGACCTGTTTTGCATACTGCCTCTTGAACTTTGAACAGGTTCTCGTTACCCCCCCAACTTCAACTTGCATAAGTGCACCAATTTGCCCCCTTCAACTTTAAAAAAATGCACCAGTTTGCCAACGTGTCAGCTTCTGGTTGGTTTGATTTTTCAAAGATGTCATTTTCAACTTCTAACCAGAAGTTGACTCGTTTCAAGGGCAAACTAGTGCACTTTTGCAAGTAGAAGAAGGGGGTAACGCGAACCTTTTCAAAGTTCAGGGCTAATGATGTATTTGGCCCGATGATTGACATAAACTAAAGCGAAATGCCCATTTACCTTCAATATAAAGTTTTCCTATTCTATTATGACCATCGAGGAAAATAGCCATTTCCATTATTTTAAGCCGAGTTCGCTGACTTGATGAACAGGTTAAAGTTGCACAAGTCAACGAGTATTTTAGCAATATAACTAAAGACAACAAAGCATCTCGAATAACGATTTTCAATATGAGAAGAGAACTCTTACCCATGCAACCAAGTTATGCTCCCCAGAAGCTCTCGAATTGTCGATAGCTTTCCTTCCAGTTATTATCTCAAGGAGAACAACACCGAAGCTATATACATCTGACTTTAGAGTAAGCTGGCCTGTCATTGCATATTCAGGAGCACAATATCCATAAGTTCCCATCACTCTAGTGGAAACATGGGTTTTGTCCCCAACAGGACCCAATTTGGCCAACCCAAAATCAGAAAGCTTCGGATGATAATCTTCGCCAAGTAAAATGTTCGAACATTTCAAATCACGATATATAACCGGGGGATTAGCTTTATCGTGTAAATACTCCAAGCCCTTTGCAGCACCAGCAGCTATCTTCATTCTCGTATTCCAATCAAGCCGTTTTTTGTCTGGGGGAAGGTCTGAAGCATACATAAAACACAAGATAAGACTTCATGAAAGTTATGCATGTATATATATATATATATATATATGTAAGCGCCGAGCTACTTATACCATGTAAATGGTCTTCCAAAGATCCTAAAGGCATGTATTCATAAACCAAAAGTCTTTGATCTCCATCAGCGCAGTAGCCGATTAAATTAACGAGATTTGGATGGTGAAGTAGGCTCAACATTAATACTTCAACTAGGAATTCCCTGTTTCCTTGCAGCCCATTGCGGTCCAGTTGCTTGATGGCTACAATCTACACCAACGAAGCATAAAAGAAAAGAAATTTTTTCAGATTGTACCATGTGGTTATAAGTTTTTGCTAAAATGAACAAAGGAATAAAGAGATATTAAATCATTACATCAAAGATCGATTTATATACCTCACTATAAACATGCGTACATAAAATAAAAGGGGTTGACCATAACAAACTAACTGTATGTACTCTTACGGAAAAAATCGTATAGTAACAAGACAATGGTCATTCATCACTTCGAAAATGAAAGATAATACATAGAAAAACACTTGAGGTGTAAATGCGTGACATATTTACTGTCAACTTCCTCATAATCCTCAACTTATTTGTATTCCTGTAAAATAATCAAACTCTATTCATGGAACCATATGTTGAAATACAAGCAAGCAATGCATCAGAGATACGACTACAGTAAAGGGTAGAATAGTAATTAAATAATTAGACATGTCAAGGTTTTTAGGAACATATAAGGAGAGTTGGTGGTGGTCATAGGGTAGTGTAGCTTTTGGTTTTGGGATATTTAGTATTTGGGGTTCTTAAGCATTTGGCTTCGGAAAGGGGTATAGCCTTGTGGGAGCTAAGAGTTTGTTCTTCATTCATTATCTTTCTTTAGTTCTTGTTCTTAGTCTTTCATTTACTGATTTAGGTTGTAATCTTTGCAGTGCATTATTTATATATTTTCAGTTCTATTTCCTTTTTTGAGCAACCCTATATCCATTCTCTATCACAATGACTCGAGGAAGCATTGCATTCTGTAGCCAATCGCTTTTAGTTTCGTCCAAGCAACTAGCAACTTTTTGTCTTTTCATTTGTTTACTTGCTTTTTTCGAGTTGGAATAAAATGTAAAACATAGAAAATCACACCTCTCAAGTTTCTTCATTCTTGAACCCAACAATATTTTTTCTATTCATTTTTAGCTGCACACGAGTCTTCTGTTTTAGACGGGAATTTTCGGAGAAGAAACTTTTTGATACCGCCTGTATTAAATTTTGCATACAAAAATATTCCTATAAATAATCCAAATAAATATAGGGAATGGAGTGTGTATCAATACATTTCCACATGATTTTAATATAATTTAGCAACAGATAAGATTTGAAAAGTCAACTAACCTTATTGGTACTCTCCAGTCTTCCTTTATATACTCGGCCAAAACCACCTTCACCCAACAAACAATCTGCCCTAAAATTCTTGGTCGCAGCAGCCAATTCACGAAATGTAAATGTGTGTGCCGCAATATGACCAGAACCTCCATCCTTCGAGGCCTCCTTTTTTACTTCCAATGCCAAAATTGGTTTCGACTTATCTATTGATTCAGAAAAAAAATAGCGATTCAGTGCAAAATCTAACAGATGCGAAAAACCCCAATCCATCAATGGACAAATGAAACAGAATTCCAAAGAAAGCGAAAAGCAATTATGTCAGCGAACATTTAATGCAGTTTAGCTATTGAAGGACTTATATTCATTGCTAAGAGTTATAAAAAAAGTAACAAAAAATCACAAAGGACAAACAGAAAAGGTATCAAGTTTGGATCTTTCACTGCCGAAACGAGAAAAAAAAAACCTATGTTCATTACTAATGGTTCGTGTTGCTTACATAAACACTCTAATCATCCACAAATAGAATTGGGAATATTTCCAACTAATTTGGAACTGTAAAACAGATTCAAAAGGAAACTTAACCAAATTCAAAGAGACAAGCAATTAAATTAACTGCTAACAAACACAATAAGTTAATAACATCAACTAATTTAACCCATTACAGACACATGCATAACAGATTTAGCTCCCAGAGGATTAAAAATCTAAGCTGGCAACATTAAACAAATTAATTAAATCATCAACACTTTACAAAAAAAAAACCATTTACTCATCAAATGATATTTTTTGATATAGATCCTACAGTATCTCAAATAAGCAAAATAAAAAACGCTCAAAATGCCAACATATTTGCCTAATAAATTACCCATTACCCCATTAATTAATTTTAAATCGCCCAGGAAATCATTTTCTCCCCTAAATAACACCCTTAACATTCATTCCAGATCAACAAATTTTACAAACCAAAACGATAATCTGCAAAATAGTCCAACCCCAATAATCAAAATTCAAATATGCCGCAAATGCACCTAAATTAAACCCCCGAAACAATCAAAATTGAAACAGGTAAATAGTAAAGATTGGATTTTCTTGAAGCAAGATGATTGAAATACCTGAAGAAGACGAGATCGGATCAGGAGGCTTCTTGTGGTTCTTGTTTCTATGGACATCGCTTGACTTCCCAGCACAGGGAAACCAGCCCATCACTTGACCACCTTGAGGGAGAAAGGCTGTGTTTGTTTTGTGTTCAAAACTCAGACACGAGCTATTTCTTTCTCCGTGTTTATCATCTTTTCACCCTGCTTTTGTTTTGCATTTATGCCCTTTCTTTCTTTCAGATTTGCAAATATTCCCCAATAGTTACATCTTATTTTTTTAAAGAAAAAGTAAAAGCTACTTGCTTACTATATTAAATTCTTTTCTTGTTATTTTTTTTATAATAGACTGAAAGTTATCAACTTGGTAAATTTGTAAAAATTTGGATGTGTAAGTTATCAGTAATAAATTTAGCCAAACATGTGAAAGTGTTTACTTGCGTATCATTTATCTGAGAAGTTGGAAGTTTTAAATGTTATCTCCTTATTTTAATGGGTAAACTTCAAAAAAGGGACTTGTAGTTTGGGTCCTTTTCAAAATGGGTCTTGTATTATTCTGGGTTTTGAAACAGGTCATGTAAAAGGAAATCGTTATCAAAAAACGGATTTTTGGCTCACCCCGTCAAAACTGATGACGTGGCCAGGGGTAGAAAAGGAAATCCACAAAATCAACAAGATATCCGTTTTTCTTTCTTTCTTCTTCTTCTTCGGTTTTTCTCTGTAATTTTCCTTACATTTCTGCTTCTTCTTCATTGTTTATCACGAGATCCCCATCTCTTTCTCTGTTTCAATGTCTTCTTCATCTGCATTTCTGTGTTTCTATCTCATCCCGTATTCTACCTCTTTCTAGAGATAAACGGGATAATCGATTTTCACTTTGAAGAGGTTGATTTTGTTTGTTTGGTGAGAAAATGTCGCATTCTGGTAAGTCCATTGGCGACCTTAGCCTTGACTCGTTAACTGATCAGCTCTGTGACTCACTGAGTTTAATGGAGGCTAACAAGCCTGATTTTCGTGAACTCG
>CAOJBI010400626.1:0-10255 GCA_948277035.1 Euphorbia corollata
TTATATAGTGATAGTACAAAATTAGTATAATACATAGAGAGAGAAAAACAAGATTTAGAAAGGAAACGTCGAATATCAAAGGAAAACGGCAATTGTGAAGTTTCACATCACATGTAATTCTCTAGTTGCTACTTTATGATTATGATTTATGAAAGAAACAAGAGTTATACAAGTGGTGCACTCGCATTCAAGCGTTTTAAAAAAAATTTAATTTAATTAATTAAGTATATGAAAATGGTCCCCTATTCAACCCACACTTGTGTCTTGTATATATTGCCTTTTGCTATGACCGTGACTTTAATGGCAAAGAAGAGGTTTGAATCAATGTATGGTTGTTGTTATTCTCTAATGTTTTCCTTTAACAACAACAATTTCCTGGACCCTTACACCATATCATACTCGGTTCGTTTAATTAAACCTAAAACTCATCATCATCGTTGTAGTCGTACTGAGTTCTAAATGAATTTTTAACTTATTTCGGTACGATTTCTGAAATTTTACAATTATTTTAAAAATATCTACTACGGCATTTTTGTTGCAATGACGTTCAACGTTTCTTTAATAAGTCATAAATAGTATTCCGAATTGCTGATTTTTTTGGGAGTGAAAGATGCTTGCCTAGTTGAGGTGTTGTGTTTTCTTTTACTTATTCTTGATGAAAAAAATGTCGGATAAACCAGAAAATAGGACCAGTTTATTCAAAATCAATGTATATAATCATTTTATCATTTGATTTTGTCTCAAATTAACAACTCAAGTATAATCAGTCAACAATTTGTCAATAATATCAATGGATTTGGATTCTCGAAAACATTTTTGGCAAATCTACTCAACCATTTAATTGTGGACGGCGAGTTATTGATTTAATACACATTTTATATTATTTCCCAGTATAATTGGTATAAAATTTCTGCCATGGTTGAACATGTTACCATAAAAATGAATTTTAAATTGGCCTTCCCATGTAAATACTACTCCAATTGAATAATTATAATCTGGCTCAAAATTAACTTTATTTGTTATTTTAAAAAAGCAACTCGACATTTTAAGTTAAACCAATCTAAGTTAAGGGTGTAATTTTTAGATTATTTTAATAGAAAAATAAGATTTTGTACCAAATTAATACTCAAAAGTTAATTTTGCTGCTGCTGCTGCTATTATTATTATTATTATTATTATTATTAAGTTGATAATTGATCCCTAAAATTATATATAAAATAAAAAAAAATCCAAAGATGATAAGAAAGTGCAGCTGTTGAAATATTTATTTACAAATTTAAAAGAGAAAAGGATGTACTCGACAATTAAAGATGTATCAGAAAAGGAGGACATTAATTAAAGAAACTAAGATGGGACTGGGTGAGTCCAAAATTATGAGAAACGAAAGAAACGAAAGCGACATGTCGTTGGATGGCAAAGGTAGAATTATAATTTATAAAGAAGGTTGGGAAGAAGAATACATAATTGCATGCACCGATTATTCCTTGCCAAAAAAATACCTATACCTATTACTATATATCATTTTATCGATTACAAATTTGTTAGTAAATGGATTAAAAAGAGCATCTTAAAAGTTCACCAGTACTTCGGTTCAACTGCAATTCGTCTAAAACTATTTTTATTCGATGATTATTCACATATAAAAATATTTAAAATTGTATTTATTATAAATTGAATATACGTTGTTTTTTAAATATTAAATTTGTCAACTGAATTAACTTACACCCTCTATTCTCATTCACAAAGTAAGTACAAATTTTTTGATCTTCCAAAAAATCAGAAAAGAAAAAAAGAAATGAGGAATTTGCAGCTAAAGGTTCTCTCCCTTGTACCTTAGTTAAAAATTAAAATGATCACAATCACAACAAACAAAAACTTTTTAAGCTCGGCAGAGGTTTAAGTTTAAGGAAAGAAAAAGGAGATTGCTTTCTCCATGCTTCTTGAAACAAGCAAAACAAAGAATCAAATGGGCGAATGTACCGTTACTTTTGAACTGTATATTAATGACCTTTGGAATTTTATAATTGTCATGTGTTAATATACCATTTTTTAAAAAAAAAATTACACATTTTGATTTACATTAAATAAAAAGAAAAATCTTTAACCATCTCGAATTTGACTCGAACTTAGAACTATTTTTTTAAACTTATTTAATATAGGGAACATACATAAATGTCTAAATTACAATATATAACTTTTACTTTAACTTTTATCAAATTACAAAAAAAATCCTTTCAAGTTTTAATTTTACATTATTGTGTAAAAATCAGGGGCAGATTTAGGGGGGGGGGGAGTGGGGCACGTGCCTCACCGAATTGCCGGAAAGCCCAGGGCGTATCGTTGTATCGGTGACCCCTCTTAAATTATATACTGAACACATATATCATGATACAAGAAAATAGTAAGGAATAGATGTTGGGGCATAATCTCATGTCTTTGAAAGTTAGAGTTTAAGTCCTAACCCTCATTGTTTCTTTTTTTATCTTTTTAGAAAACAACTCTTCAAATTAGAACATTTTTTTTCTTTTTCTTCTTATAATGAAAAGTGAAGTTCAATTAATAAATACATTACATATTTTTAGATTAAATTTTCATGCTTTAATAATAATATGAGTTCAAAATTTTTAATAATTTAATAAAATAAATCTTCAAAAATTGTATAAAAAATTATACACAAATCTATTACATGAGACAATTAATTTCGAAAAAAATTCTACATCTTAATTTGGCTCCTTCTCATTTTTTATTCTGTGCCCGCCCCTGCAGAAAACCTCTCCTATACCGGAGTCGGTGCGTTTTGTTGTATGTCATACTTTTTATTTCAACTCGATTTTGTTTTCGTACAGAATTGTGCCCCCATCCAAACTCTAAATCCTGTGAACAGTTTGGGTGAAGGGGAAAATAAATAGGAAAATATAATAGATATATAATATGTATATTTAGTAGACATATGACAGGTATACACATGTACATACAGTAAATATATAATAGGTATATACCATAGCGTAAAAATGTAAAATCAAAACATAAAAGCGTAAAAATGTAAAATCAACTTATAAAAAATATAAAAAAAGTAAAATGAATTCTTAAAATGTAAATAGTAAATCAAAACGATAATAAAATTGAAAATTTCCCTTTAAAATATCTTATTAGCCCCATAATTTAAATAAACTTTTTACTTTTTTGAGGAAAAAAAAAATCTTAAAATTTCAAAATCCATATAATCTATAAAAACTTATAAAATTTCAAATTGTATACCTTTTTCTTTTTTTTGGCCTAATACATGATTTCCCCTCTGAATTTGTCCCCATACACCAACTGCCCCCCTGAACTTTGAAAAACACCTGGTTGCCCCTTGAACTTGCAAAAATGCACCGGTTAATCCCCTCAACTTGTAAAAAAACACTAATTTGTCCCCTGATTACCACGCGTCAACTTCTTGTGGAGAGAGAAAAATGAAAGTCAAACCAACCAGAATGTGACACGTGGCATTTAGGGGGGCATATTAATGCATTTTTACAAGTTGAGGGGGGTAATCGGGTACTTTTCAAAGTTCAGGGGGACAGTTGGTGTATGGGGATAAGTTCAGGGGAGAAATCATGTATTAGGCCTTTTTTTTTTTTTAATCTTACATTTATCACCATGATAGTGTACATTCAAATAAATTCTACATCCAAACGAACAAATTTTGCAAAATTCTAGAGATTTTATGAAAAATCATTTTTAGAAAATTTTAATCTTAATTTTCAATTGAACTTAACTCAATTGATACACCATTAAAAGTTGAGATAGCTAATGAAAAATCCAACTTTTTTGATAATCAACCATTTCAAAAAAAATATTTACTTCTTTTTCATAAAAAAATCCTAGCTGCTGATACAATTCAATAAGTTGTCAAGCATTCGTGGATATGCAAGATAGTACGAAATATGTCAGTGAGATTGTATTCTTTTCAGTTAACTAATTAAAAAATATTCCATAATTGGAGAGTGAACTCATCATCGTTTACATTATCTCATTACGGATTGATTTTTAATCATCCCATGTTTCATATTTCGATTTTCTTGCCATCGATTACCTCCTAAATTTTATTCAAATGATTTAATACACATCTGAATTTTTCAAAATTTTTCTTAAACTTCTAAACTTATCAAAAATACATTAATTTGTTTTTAAAAATACATTGATTTGCTTTTTGAATTTTAACTATATATAGAAAAATGATACATTTAAAAATCAAACCAACAAATAATTAACACGTGGCATTTAAAAAACAAATTGATACATCTTGATAAGCTCAAAAGGTTAATACGAAAAAAGTTCAAAAGGTTTTAATGGGTGTATTTATCCTATTATTTAACGTATACAACTACAAGACTTATGTACATACAAAATTGTATGGTGTTGTTGTGATGATAGCTGAGCTACCGCCGCTTATATTGGCTTACAGTTTGGAAGGACATCTACCCTATTAATAATATCTGAAAACAATTTTAATTCTCAAATTACCAAATGATGATATCACTAGTGTAAATTCATCTTTCACTCAACAATCTTGAGTTAAAATTTTTGAATGCTAAAATATTAATCAGGCGATTGTTAAGTGAGCATTGTTGTTGGTACAAAGCATTAGTTAATAAGGTAACTCAAGATGACTTAAAAGACTTAGGTTAATATACTCACGTAGTTTGCTTAATTAAGTAAGATTTACAAAGCGTAATTCTTACTCACCATAAGTATAATAGTAAACAACCCAACTACAATTACCTTGTGTTATCTCTCTTAAAACATTGTATGCTTTTAATGCTATTATAGCACGAAATATTCCTAATATATACTTTCCAGCTTATGAGGATGATTTGACACTGGAAGTAAAAAGTTTCAAGGACGGAATGTCAATATGTCTTCACTAAAATCCAAGAGAAGCGGATTGTTCTCTCGTCGCATTTCAGAATAAGCCACGCCAAACTGTAACATCAGTATTTCAAGCGTACCAAATCAAGCCACGTAGCAGCTCATGCATAACTCTCACACGACATAATGAAATTGAAGATTGGCGATAAGATCATCAGTGGTTTAATCTAGCACATTAATGGATAAATTTTTCCTCTTACAATGGATTCAAATTTGTCCCGCAACGGGAAGAATTTGAAGACCTGAAGAGAAAATAAATTGAAAATTAAATGAGATGAAGGATAAGTTTATAACAGCTAATTCAATCTTTTTCCTATAAGAGGAACTCGAATGCTGCAGTTCAAAGTTGATGAATACATATATGAAATTTTCAAGAGCTGAATCTCTGTTGAAGTTTCCATAGCATTCAAAATTTCGAAATAGCAAAAGTAATTGCTTTGTCATTCTATTTTTGCTTTAGAGATAGATTATAACACTAAAATAGAGACTATTAAATATGTTAGAAGAACCAATGCATCTATAAGTTATATTCTTCAAATCTCTTTAGAAAAATCTAAGAGGAAGTAAGATTGAGAAGGGTATTCAAGTCTTACGAGTAATTTTATAGGTCAGAAGATACTCGTTTTAATATTCATTGTGAAGGCTTCTCCGCCTGTTGAAGTAGTTGACAATAATGGATTAAAAACCGGAAAGGTATATAAAATCGTTGTTTGTCATCTTCCAACTTAATCTCTTTACTTACTCAGCAGCTTATTTACTGAGCATGCATCATATTATATATGTGTTAATTATCTTACTGTCTTATTAGTCAGTTTGCTAGTAAGTCTTGCTGAGTATTCTAACTCAACAAAGCTTTTGATCAAAATAGAATTCTACTCAATTTAGAAGTCTTTTTGGATAACTAGTCAGCATTTTATTCATCCATACAGACTCACCCAGATCACTTAGATAAACTTAAAAGGGACTTAACAATTCAATCTAGATGCACATCTCTCTATAAATGATGCATGGATGTTTAAGCAAATTAAAGAACTCTTCAAGTAGTTGATTCGCAGACCTGAAATAATCTCGAAACACCTTAGTAAGTGCACAAAACAATCAATCTCTCATTCATCAATAGGTAAGAAACAAATTGTGTCATTTGCAAACTGCAAAATGGAAGTGTGATTTTTTGTATTATTCAATTTGATGCCTGTAATCAAGTTTTGCTCAACTGCTGTATCAATCAGTCGCTTTAAACCATCAACTACAAGAACAAATAAAAATGGAGCTAATAGATCACCCTACTTAATCATGTTTTTAAGATTACTTATGTTGGAACTTCATTAACCAGCTTTTGCATCCTGACATCCAAGAAGTCCATGTGGATGAGAAACCCATTTGCAAGGAAACTGAATGAAGGTGTTGCCAAGAGACACTATCAAAAGATTTCCTGAAATCCAATTAATTCCCGAATAAAAAGTGGGCCTTCTACAATGATGAATATCATGAATCATGTCTGATGCTAGTTAAGAAGGAACATTCATATATATTCCTATTCTTTACAAATGCATATTGGCAATTAGATACCTGGTAAAACTTTTTGTAAACGAATTGATAGAAGTTTGGAGATAATCTTAAAGTTCCATGGATAACAAATAGGCTGAAAGTTCTCAAATCTGTTTTTTGTTGGCACAAGAATAGTAAACGAGGTTTTGATAGCAACAGGCAAGACTCATGAAAGTTATGCACAAGCCGCATGAACTCATCCTTCATGAAAATCCATGCCTTTCTTATAAAAAAAGATGTTAAATCCATATGGGCCAGGTGCTTTAATTTTCACCAAAAGATGTAATTGCATTCCAAACTTTTAATTCAGAGAACGTTTCAATCAATGCAGCACTATTAGAATGTGACACAGTTGAAAAATTAAGAGAATTGAAAGAGTAAGGCACTCCAGAACCACCTTTAAACAAAAATTTGCAGTAAATAAGCAAATGCTCTTGACTGTCATTCAAATCGGTAATAAACAAGAAATACCATTAAAAGTGGTGTTAATGGTATGTCACAAGATGGTCCTGGATGGGTCCAACTGTAAGCGATGTCTTTAAACCATGTTCACATCTAAACTATTCTCTTATCACAATTTACAGGTGTTTCGAAGGGCAAGATGACTGGCAAATACTTATGCGATTTTTACTTGAAAATATGAGGAAAATTATGAGGGTACAATTTTTGGATGGATTTAGTTTATGAGATATTTAATTTCAGCTAGCTGAGTTAGACCAGGGTTGAAGGAAATAAATGTGAATTCTGGCCTATTAGTTGATGATAAATAACAAACTTAGCAGACACCAAAATAAGTAATTTAAAAATAATTAAAAAAAATCAAACTATAAACCCAAGGAAATTTCGAAGAATTAAATTTGACTTCCAACTTCTAATATTTACTCCTACCTACTAATTATAACAGTTGCAACATACATAATTTCCAAAATATAATTTTCCGATCCTAAAGTTAGGCAAAGCACAATTTGTAATGAAGCCTGTCCAATAAATCTTCATAGAAAATATGGAAATAAATTTTAATTATAGTAATTTAGTCTTTGATTTAGAGTAAGTATTTTGTTACAAAGATGATAAATTGTTGTATCATATGTTTGTTTGTATTATAGTAGTTTATTTGGTTTTATGTACTTAATCTATTTAAAAAGTTTAGGAATATATAGACTATGATATAAAACAATTGAGACAATTTTTATTGAATAAAAACTGATTATTAAAAAAACGTTTTATATAGCCTTTGTTTGGACACAATGTCCGTTCAAAGATTTTTCAAAAAAAAAAAAAAACGTTTTTGAATGGACACAATATCCATTAAAAAAAACGTTTTATTTCCCCTATACATTGTGAATTGCAAAATTTAAAGTCATATAAATCATTTCTGTGTTTCTTTCGATGTATCAAAACACAAGTCGTAAGATTTTTTTTTGTGAGTGAAAGAGGCTAGGTTTCACATATTTCTGATTAAACAGAACTCTTTTTAATTTGTGTAATTACATAAGTAAATATAATAATACTTTTATTGACATATAAGTACTTTAATTCCATATGTAGCAAAAGTAAGGTCTAATGGTTGAAGCTGTAATCTCAAAGTTTATAGGTTCAAATTCACATTTAAGAAGTGTGGGGTGAAATTTTTTCTTTGAGACAGATCTTTTGGAAAAAAATTCATACTTTTCTTTTTTAATAAAGATTTTTTTAGGACAAGTTTTGTTTTATATCTTTCGAGAGCGCCAACATAGTTAGATGTCTGAGTTCAAGTTAATTTTGTCCTCTGATCCATTCAAAAATTATTTATGACTATACTGGTAAGTTCGAAATTTGCAATGTTTATTTATCAACTAGTACTTGATTTAAAAGTTTAAATTCATATACATATAAAATTTTTCATGTGACTAGATCTGTCATAAATCCGATTCATGAGAAGATGAAGTGAGATTTTTCTTTATTTAATGTAACTCGATTAGTAAATTTTTTAAACTAAAAAAACTAAAGATATATGTTATCACATATATTGTATATACAAAAAGACATAAGAATAATAAAAGTTAGGGTAAATTTCGAAAAAGGGACTTGTGGTTTGAGTCTTTTTCAAAACGGGTCTTGTATTGGATTTTAAGTGTCCCAAATTACCCCTTGCCACGTTTGAGATCCATAATAGTCAACACAAAACCCGTTTTGAAAATGACTCAAACCACAGGTCCCTTTTTTTAAGTTTACCCTTTTTTAAAAGGCAATTAGTGAGGCACAAGGGTTATGGTCGGTTATGGTGGGTTTAGGGGAGTTAATTAACAAGTTCAATCTCACAAACAGTTTGAGATTCGGTTTGGTCAAATTTAGGTCAAAGTTCGATTCGAGTTCGAGATTGATTAACAAACCAAGATATGCATTCTAATGTTCGGCTTGAAAGCTCGCAAACATGTTCGTAAAAATTTCTATTTAATTAATAAATTAGTGAAAAATAAAATATTCCCTTTATACACTTTCAAACCATGTTTTTATATTCA
This sequence comes from Euphorbia corollata, assembly GCA_948277035.1. Classification (NCBI taxonomy): domain Eukaryota; kingdom Viridiplantae; phylum Streptophyta; class Magnoliopsida; order Malpighiales; family Euphorbiaceae; genus Euphorbia; species Euphorbia corollata. The sequence continues at coordinate 8,964 of CAOJBI010400626.1, forward strand.
TAGTTTAGTTTAAATTTTTTGGATTATATATTTTCATTTTTTATTTTGTCAAAATGTTGTACTTGAAAGATATTGGTAAAAAATTTGACACGGATAGATGAAACTCATATAGGCTCGCAAGCTCAAACCAAGCTATAATGTTCTAAGTTCAACGAGTTTTGAACCAAACCCGACCATTTACATTCACGAGCCGAGCCGAGTTCAATTAATCCTGTTCGGTTTCGAGTCGACACGCATACGTGGGTTATAGCTTAGGGATTATATAATTGAGAGAATGAAACAAAGGGCATATTAGCTTCTACCAACTTAACCAATAATTCCCCTTATCGCATGAATTGTTTTATAAATTAGTTATATGCTTTTTAACTGAACTTAATTTAATTAAAAATGAACCGGTTTAAAATGATCAGAAATGAACTAAATTAAATTTCATCAGAATTGAACTTAACGTAAATTAGAATGATTAACTAAAATTATTCTTTTAACAATATTCAATCTCATAAACGTGAAACTAGCACAATGCAGCCCTTTATATATTTGTGTTTGGATCCGTTGGACGTGTAAAATGCGGCCATGTGGTGGTGTCTTTGACGTGACGTTAGCGATTGATCTAACATCTACTTATAACAATTAAAATTTTCATTTATTTTCAGTTAAGTTCAGTTCAGTTAAGTTCAGTTATGTGTAGTTATAAATTTACACTGAAATAAGTTCAGTTCAGTTAAGTTCAGTTCAGTTCAGTTCAGTTCAGTTCAGTTCAGTTAAGTTCAGTTAAGTTAAGTTAAGTTCAGTTAAGTTAAGTTCAGTTAAGTTTAGTTCAGTTCAGGCTTCAGAAGTTGAAAAGAACAGGGCCTAAAACTTGTATGCATAAAACACTAGTGCAAAAATACCCAATAAGGACGGTTCAATTAAGCCATTTCGGACGGTTTTGAACCGTACATACAGCCCGCGTCAGGATTGAGGGGCATTAATAAATAATAAGCAATACGGACTGTTCAACCGTTGAACCGTCCGGATTGCTTTGTTAATTAAGGGTATTGCGGACGGTTCGGTTGAGAGAACTGTCCGTAATACTTTAATATAAACTTATTTTTTAATTATTTCGGACGGTTTTTTTTATGAAACCGTCCGCAATAATATAAATTTTTTTTAAAAAAAATTTACTTTTGTATTATAATAATACAAAAGTGGACCACTATATATACAAAAACCTTACTATTTTGCTTTTGTATTATAATAATACAAATGTGAACCACTTTTTTGATTAAATGCTGAGACTGGTAAAACCGTCT
>CAOJBI010401364.1:0-17429 GCA_948277035.1 Euphorbia corollata
GCGCATTTCAAAGCAATAATCCTCTGATGTTGTCTAAGATTTAATCCCAGATTCAGCTGCTGATAGGCTGTGCCATTGCTCCTTCAACAAGTAGTCACAAAGTTCCAGCAGCTGATCTGCGAGGGGAGGAATTCCAGGGTTCCGCCCATCATTGTATAAGTGGGCGTTGAACGTTATTTGCCATACATCATGCCTGAATTCCTCTCGGTTTTTGTACTCCATCTTCCTTACCTTGTCCCTAATGGTTGACAGATCCATGGGTCGTTTCACTATTCGCAAATAGTCCGGGGCTTCCTTTTTAGACACGGGTTTTAAGAAAAGATACGACACTTCTAATCTGTTTTTAAGAGTATCAACGATTTCTTCCAAGATGTTTGCCAAACCAACCTGAGGTCAGAGTGTTTTGTTGCAGTTAGTACTTAGTACTGAAATGTACAACTAACTAAAAGCTTGAAATGTACAACTAACTAAAAGCTTGAAATACTTGCCATCAAGAAAATATTAAGTTCTACAAATCCAACTTCGTACCTTTTCTGGACAAGAAGTTTCTGTCAAAGTGCCAAGGGTGTGTGAAGCGAGAATTTGTAAACCCTACGCTAAATGCGAGATTTCATAAACCCTAGGCTAAATGCATGAAGACCTCCCTGAACTTGTAACTTTTGTCTGATGCCAACCTTGAACTTAGCAAAAGTGCAACCAGTTTTCCCCTTCAACATCATGTGTCAAATTATGGTTGGTTTGACTTTTCAAAGATGCCATTTTTCTCCCTCCATCAGAATTTGACACGTGACGTTGAGGAGGGAAAACTGGTACACTGCTGCCAAGTTCAGGGGGCTAAGCAAAATTTTTGAAAGTTTAAGGTGACATCAAGTAAAAGTTGCCAGGTTCAGAGGGTCTTGATGCATTTGACCATAACCCTGTCTTAAATGCAGTTACGGTATTCCATGGCAGATGGTAAAATGCAGCATATGCGAAAAACAATTACATGGGACGATAAAAATGTAAAACGAGCAGTAGAGCATGTACCTCTCCACCTCGTCGACGCTTTGCCGACGAGGCTTGTTCTGCACTAACTGTCGCCAGTTCAACAACAGGCCGCCTTTTTGTGCCTCGATCCCTTTCTGGTATCCTTCGGCTTGCTCTGTAGTCTTCTAAGTAGTCATCACTAATTTCAGGCTTCATCTTCTTTTTCTTCTTCTTGGCTTTCTGCCGTTCATCTTCCTCTCTCTCCCTTCTGATAGCTTCTTCATATCTTCTAAGCTCAGTAAGTCCTCGTTCTGCCGCACTTCTCGATTCCTCCCCATAAATCCTCCTCCCTCCTCTCTCTTCCCTCAATCTATCTGTATCTCTCCTCTTCTCTTCCTCTTCCCACCACCTTCTGTCCTCTCTTACTTTCTTCTTAGTTGACTCTCCATGAAAATGCGAAGTCTCTGGCTTTGCTTGGTAATCAATACCTGATAATTCAGCAATTTTTTTAATCTTTCGATACTCGAACCCTGTGCTTCCATCCTGGTCCAAATCAACGAACTCTTTGGGCTGCCTGATAATTATTTTCTTGTGAGACTTGTCCCTATCTTTTACAGCAGGAGGACGTATCACAATAGAGGGCTTAGGAGAATCAACATAGTCTCTCTCCATGTTTGCCGGTGGTCGTATAATGATTGATGGCTTATGAGGTTCAATATGGCCTCTATCGATATCAATTGGAGGGCGTATCACAATAGAAGGCTTGTGTGATTCAACCTGTAAATCTTCGAGTTTTGCCTTGTTGGATATTTTTATTTTGTTAACCTTAGCAATAGGCTTACTTCCAAGAACTATATCAGAGTTGTCAGGCCGAATATCAGAACTAATAGGCCGCTCAGAACTTTGTGCAGTGCTGTACACTGGTTTATCAGATAATATCTCAGTTGAGCTGCATTTAAATTTAACAGGCAGAACTTTTGTTTTCAAACTAGATTTTTCGACTTCTGAAACTTCTGCTTTGGCTGAACTTTTTGACATGGACTTTTTCTTTTGCAACTTTTGCTGAGACTTAGCTGAGGGTTCTAGTGAATTGAACTTTCCAGAGTGCTTTTCTGAAGCATTAGATTCCATTTGTGTTTCGGGATCTTCCCCATATTTAGGACAGTTCTTATTGGTCCTCATATGTCCAAGCTGATATATGAAAAAGGTCAGCAATGACATTCTCGTGAAATCAAGAAAATCTACGGAAATTTTGCAAATTATTCACCTGACCACATGCTCCACAGACAAAACTTTCTCTTGCTGATTTCTTCTCTTTAAAAACCTGATGTAAGCAAAACAGAAATATTTTCATATGAGAAAATGTAGTAACATTTTTTAGTCAAAGGATGTAATCGAGCAAAAAAAATGCAGTTTTTACTTTGGGTGTAATCGAGTAAAAGGATGTAGAAACATTTGTCAAAACATTACCGATACATCAGCTACCCCATTGTTTGGAAACTTGCAAAGTTGTGATTTTTACTTTGGGTGCAATGAAATGCAAGTGTAGATTCTGTCATATAAAGTATAAACTAATCCATGCATCCACTCAATATATCCAATGACAAATTCGTTATTTAGCCAAAGTATATAAAGTGCAGGAAATGGAAACTCATTTTCCTCCCTCATATTTCTTTCTACACGAAAGAAATACCAAAATAACCCCAAAACAAAATGAACTAAAAGTAAACTGGAGACAGCCAAACACCATATAGCGAAATACAGAAAGTTGAACCTTTTCAGATGGCATCATCTAGTAATTCGTGATTCCAAATTGTACAAACAAATGTTTAAATCCAGAAAGGAAGTAACTGGGACTTTTACACAGTTAAAAAACAAATGATCCAGGAATTTCCAAATAAATCTGACCAACTGAAAATACCAAATCAAAATAGTTTGCAATACAATAATGAAGGATGAGATTACTTACCTTGAGTCCATCACCCAATATTTTGACCTTCGCCTTAATTTGACTAGTGCCTAAATCTGGAGTGGTAATCTTTTTCATATTTTTCACCTTATCAGACATCTTTTTACCAAACGCATGTTCAGCCTGAAAGCAAAAGATAATGAATTTGATTATGTCCACAAATCTACTTTTACATTACAGGCAGAAAATTCCTTTCCAATAAAGGACCCGTTTTACCTCTTTCGAGTCTCGAATGTTGTTATCTTTTGGAACATAGGTCCCATTATGATTAACTTTATTTATTTTCTTAATACTTTCAGCATGGCCAACAAAATGTGATTGTGAGATGGGTGTGAATCCAGATTTCACCGAAGCAACTTTTGTTTTTTTCTTCTTCTTCTTCTCCTCTGCCTCATCTATAGCATTAAAAAATATATCAAATATATAACATCTCTATCATAGATATTCTCGCAAGTCCTTCACTATTTGCAATACTCAGCAAACAAAAGATACATACCATCCATGAGTAACCTATATAGCTCTGCTGCCTCAGCAGCTTCATCTTCAAATTCCTCTTCTGCCTGAGGTTGTGATGGGCGCCTTCTCATCTTTAGCCCCTTGACACCATCAACTTTATCATGCTTGGACTCATAGTTATTATTCTCATCCCCTTCGAATTCCTCAGCATCAAGCAGATTTTCCAGATCTCCAGCAAACGAATCCAGATCACTGTTTGCTTCAGAATCACTCTCAATTTCATCACCATCAACTGCAGAGAGTGACTGAACTTGGCGATCCCAAATTTCTTGACATTTTCCTCTCGTCTGTTGCTGCAGCTGAAGATAAGACATTCGCTGGCCACGTGCATACTTACTGATTGTCGTTGGGTCGACCTTCACCCCTGATGCTGCTTGTTCACTTGAAAGCTTCCGTATCATTGCAATACGATGCCACCTGGTTTGTTTTTTGATCTGTTCTTCAGGAACATTGAACTTGAGAAGAACCTGGATACGAGACAAATTGAATAAATTATATCATCCTCACAGTTTATCATCATGTATTTTTCCCACACAGAAACTATTACTAAAACATAATACATCAAGATGATAGGCGTTGACATATAGCAAGAGAAAATGCTCTTGATAATTTAGGCACAAGGCTGGTGGTTTAGTGGGAACAGATCATTCAGAACACATTTCACAGAAAGCTTATTCAGCATGTAGCTTTACTATAAAGGTTAGCAGTTATAACATTTCATATCTAACTTTCAATATAAATCGAGTTTTTCCTGCATATGGACAAAATTGAGGTCCATGTGATCAGTTTTCCACTTTTAAATTTCTATATCCATATGAGCTTGTGCTTTGGCGAAGGAATAGAATAATGATAAGGCAATGGTGTAAAGCACCATGCCTCAGTCTAAAACAGATATAGAGAAGGACAAGACTCTGTTTCTCTCATTGGTACATACTCCTAGCTTCAAAGGAAAAACATGAGGCATATGACATGGCAGGTTCAAGGCATTATCGTTCTTTATGACTCGGGGTTCATTAATGCTGGACCCACTTTGAGGGAATATGAGTGATCCCTCCAGCAGGATATAGGGTTACTTTAACCTTGTTCAAAAGTTTTTCCAATCTCATGAGCCAGTTTGAGGCTTTGAGCAATCGAAAAGTTGTATATCTTCTTTTCACATCTCCTCAATCAAGTATTAGCATTTTCTTTTAAACACCCAACCCATCCCAATAGGATCAAAAGTTACACTACATGCTCCCCTTCTCCTGTTGGCCGCTGCCGACATACATGAACTCATACAAATTATACAGACAAGGAGAGGGAGGGAGAGAGAGTAGTTATTTTTACTGGGCGGAACAGTTACCACTCTCATTTTATTCCTTTACTACTTATCATCATAATTTTCATTTCCGGTATTCACCAAATTTGAAGACAGCTAAAAGATTTATCAGACACATTTTACTACAAGGGCATTCATTCATCTGACACCTGTACAAAACAATAATGTTTTATAAATATAAGTTCTGTTCCAAGACTATCTGCATGCATACCTCTCTTGCAGCTTCCATGCTCAGTCTACGAAGATCAGCATCTGTTCCAGTTACAGTTGAACCTCCACGAGTGGCAGCTACTTTCTTTTTCGTGATTGCATTTGAGATAGGTGCCTTAGGAACCGCACGAACATAACTGAATCCCAGACACCGACCAGATGGATCACCTACTCCCGTAATTTCAAGACGCTCAATATTATCTCTATCCTGAAAATGCACATAAAGGATAAATAGGACACAGAATCTTCCACCAAATTATCTACAAGAAATACCCAGTGAATCGGTAGAGATAACCCCTGTTGAGTACAGTCAATATACTAGATGATCATGAATCACAGCTTGCATCATCTAATTAACTACCAATGTTTCTTAATTGTAAGAGCAAGATTAGACAAGCATTACCTCAAGATCTACCAAAACCAATATCTAGAATAAAACGTTGATTCAGAGCAGAAGATGCTTGTTCACCAGCGCTCGAACCAAAACTGAAATCAAAAAACCGAACTGAACTGAACCGAATTCAGTTTGGTTCAGTTTTGGTTCTAAAAAATATAATAATTCAGTTTTCAGTTTTGGTTTTCTAATAAAATCCGAACTGAATTATAGATAAAGCTTATAAATTTAAAATTGTATATGTATATTTATATATCTGTATTTTTGTTAAAACAAAATGTTAAATTTCTGAAGTCCACATCCCATGATTCCATATATAAAGTATCTTCTGCTGACACTCTTAGAACTAGTATGTTACTGTTCAGGGAAGTAGTTTAACCAATCTTCAGAATTCAATCTGCAGACAGAACTAGAACAATCAATGAGCAATAACTCTTACCTGGTTCATGCAAGCAACAAAATTACTGCTCAGGTTCCATGGGGTGATCAGCAATTCCCTTTCTATGTGATAGGCAGCAGCAAGAGCTAACGCTTCATAATCATCAGGGAGCTGGCTCATTGCAGTTGAGACACTAGTAGGCAGTGTTAGTTTTGTAATTCCCAAGTGCTTAAGCCGATACAAACCAGCTAGCATACTTTCGTAGGCACACACCTAACATAAATAGCAGGGAATTGAGCAGTCATGTAAAACAATAAAAAAATACTAGGAGATGCAAAGCATGCATTCTCCATTATAAAGTAAAAAATACACGAGACATCCATTCCGTTTTTCAAATCGAAAGCAGATCTAAAGCTCTTATTTATGATTTTAGAAGAGAAAAGTGCATCTATTCACATCTTAACTATTTGACAACATACCTGCTACTAAGCTTTGACATCGATCAGAAGCTAATGTAATACAAAAGTTCAAGATATCAAAGACAGCCTAATACTAAAATACAAAATCATCATATGTATGATCCACAAATATGACTGGCAAAAGATGAAGAGCATATAGTTCCAATCATGGTACAACTCAGAGTTATCAAATCAAGATTCTAAATCCAAATTTTTTGAATTGTGAATCACTCGAATGGTAAGATTTGGTTTAAGTTCAGAAATTTATAAAAAAAAAAAACATTTTCAACTTAAGACATTATTAGATTTTAGTCTACAAATGCAATTTTAATATTAGAAAAGTCAAATCAACCAACCAAGTACTTAAAATTGGAATCTAATGCAAATATAATCCTAATAAAACGGATATACAAATCATTGTTCATCATCAAGGCAACCGTCATCATTTTCTTATTCTTCCCTTTGATTAGAATTCTAATTTAGTAAGGTATTGAAAATCAATAATTATTACAATTGTATTAGTGTAATTTCATAATCTTCCTATATATTTGTTTTCCAATTTTGTCATGATTTCCAATTTTGATTTGAAAAATCAGATATTTTTAAGTTGAGTTCATCAATAGATAGAATCAAGTGGAAATGGAGTTGCAATCACATTCTATTCTAATATAATACATGTACTGTATTGCAGTTGCAACCATTCTATCAACACCTTCCTCAAACAAAGAAATGTAAACCAAAGCAGACAACTTGATACTTTTTTCTGTCAAATCACCAACAAACATGAAAGAAGATCTAGATATTGCATACAGAGAGAATTAGAAATCTAACTGGTAGGTTACTGCATAAACTTTAAGAGAAAAAAATTGGTTGCAATGCAATAAAAATTCCGATTGCCTATGAAGCAAACTCGTCATTTATTCATGAAGAAAGGAATGAATAAATAAAAAAACTACAATTGCTTCCAAAAGTGGAGAAGGTCGAAGGGAGAAGAAGAAAGAGAGAGAGAACAGGGAAGAAATTAGGGGCAGTAAAGGAAGAAAAACTGCAAATAATGGAACTTACATTCTCCGGCAACACCAACTTCTTCAATTCCTCTTCAGATGGAATGATAAAATCACGCTTCTTTGACCAAAAGATATGTCCATGTGCATCTTTCTGTATATTTCCCAGAGATCAAATATTTGTAGAACAAACCATAAAGCAATCATTAAGGAAATATTCAAACCAAAGTTAACTTGAAAAAAACTCTGTATTCAGTAACTGAACCATACCCGCAATATAGCACATTCCTTCAGCTTCTTCCTCAAAATTGTTTCTGAAAGGTTTGGGAACTGAGCTGACAACTCATCTGCACGGATCCAAGGAATTGCACCACGCTTTTCAGCAGCTCGAAACTCACGATAAACATAAACCAGTAACCTGTTTGTAATATATGCCTGAAGATTCTTAGATGATGGAGAAAATACCTCCATAAGGGGTTCCTGAAAAAAAAATTATGGATCAAACCAGCTTCACATTTTAAAATACATGGGTTAGGAATGGCCCATGCCACTTTAAGTTCTATAGAACTTCCAAGAATAGAAAATGCTATATTAGTTTATAGTAGTATGATACATGAAAAACAAACGATCACCCTTAAATAGTATGTAAGAGAGAATGCTTCGTTCAAGCTTTTCATAAACATCATCTGATAGTAACTAAATTTAAGCTGACTGATGTAGATTTCTAAGAGCTCCAAGACATGAAAGGTCATGCATTTCATTATAGTTTTGACTGTGTGAGAAAGTTCATGGTGCCCATGGTTTTTGAACTACTAATGAAGGTAAAGCAATTACAAAGTTTCCCTTTAGCATATGTTCAAACTATTATGAATACATGTTACAAAAAGAGGGACTTCATCCAATGACATTTATAAGTAGTAGATGTTGCCAATGTATAGACACTCTAGACAAGGAACCACATAGCCATTTACAAGAATTGTAAATCACATCAGCCGAAGTCTTAACAACTCAGAATATATTGATTATTTTGGACGTGCATAATATCAAAAGATGGAAAAGAAAGATGAAGGAGAACCAAGGACCAAAAGATGAAACTACGAAGGATGCTTCCAAGGCTTCTAAACCCATAGCACGAGCATAAACCAGTATGTAACCAGCAACAAGCATACAGTTGATTATGATAAACTGCTAAATTTAAATAGACCTAGTTGACATCAGATTCTGCATCTAAATGAAGTTAACCATCTAGAGTTGCATCTGAAGAAAAAATCACAAACCAACCTGTTGTCCAACAACAGCAATTCGGTCAATCCATATGACTGAAAGCTTTCCCTTTGCAGAGTGAACCAATAAATAATCAGTGGTCGCTACGTTGTGGGAAAATATGGGTGCTTTGAACATGTTTGTTTCAAGAGATGATTGGTAGCAACCAGGCTTTATATCACCAAGAAAAGGGGATTTATCAGTAGGCTCCAGCACTATAGCATTCCCCAAGATGTTGTTTCCATTGCGTAATGAGATGCCAGTTTGATCAGCAGTGGTTGATTTCTGATAGTAAGTGCATAAATTTTCACCCATGCCAATATTGCTCATTAATAAAGGTCTTTCCTCACAATACCTACATAAAAAAACATAAGCCTATTATCAACTCTTTTCAAAGTAATGACATTAACATATTAGTATCCGAAACAGATTTAATTAAGCACATCAAGATGTGACAGAAATCTAAATCGAAGCTTGCATAGAAGAATCCATAATCCATGCACATGGATTGAGACAGTCCGCACAAATGCATGTTTAGTTATATTGCGCCTAACTTCCAAACCAAAAATTGAAAAGAGCATGATCGTGACAAATATTTTTCTTCCATGAAAAGGGAAAAATATACATATATATAGAGTAAAATTTGTGGCACAAAATAAATAATCTGTAAAACAAAGGAAAAAGATGAGTCGATAACAAAATTGGTCTGAAAATCTAAACAGTCGTTGAAATTACAATTAGGAATTAGCAAGCAAGCAATTAGCTTTAGCAAGGTAGAAATTTTATGAAGCTTCTAAATAACCAAACGGCATCTCATATATGAAAATGATAACTGGTAGAGGCCCTGACTAGTCCAGAGTATTATAGCCAGATCATAATTAGGGAGTAACAAAAAAAATTATATGCCCAACCTAGCTAATAGAAGCTGTGCCCTTATCTATTCTACTAACATAAGATAGAAACAGAGAAACAGAAAGATGATATCGAGAAATCTGGAAGATCCAAGCAAAATGGGCAAGAAAAAGGTTCAAATTTGAGCCAAGAGATTACTCTACCTGCCTTTTTAATAATACATTACAAATGAAGTCAAGGAAATAAAAATAGAACTGCCGCAGAGACAAATAGGAAACAGAAGATAGCAGTAGACAGAAAATACAGCCATAAAAGGACAACTGGTACCCAAAGAAAAAGGCAAAACGAGAAAACATAAGAATGCAACAATGGGTCACAGCAACTGCCACATGGTAGAACTAGTAAACTCAATGGAATATTACCCCAATTTCATCTTAAGATGCAAGAACCGACTATAGCAATACCTCCAGGAATAGTATAATTACCTTTTTTAACAAAACGATATTCTTATCTAGAAAAGAAACTACAAATTTTCAGTGGTACTCACTACTTACCAATAAAGGTCGATTAGTTGAAAGACATTGAAGCCAAGTAATACATCTATTCTCAACTACCTTGTCCATATATCCATAGTTTTTCGGAAATTGATTTTCTTGCCACTAGTCAATATAAAGCACAGTTCCACTGGATTCAAAGCTAATGGATAATGTATGAGTAAGCATGAAAGGTATAGATGACAACAATCAATTAGGAATCAGTAGACAAATGCAACAAAAAGAGAGGATACTAAGAAGTTATTCTCTATTCAGAAATTAAAACAGGGACAATAAATTAAGGCAACTTACTCCATCAGAAAGATGTGACCATCTTTCACAGAAAGGTCTGATTTCTTCTTAAATGCACCAGGAGGACGCAGAGACTTGTTCACACCCGGAATCTTTTGTGCCTTTGGCAACAAATGGATTTTTGTCCGGACAAGATGGAGCAAGGAATTTGGTTGAACATTTTGAGAAGCAAGAGATTGATTATCATCTAGCTCTTTTCCCAGATAAAATATCTTCACCATCTCCACAGGCTTTAAATCTACAGAAAGAGAATTCATATTATAATTTCCCGTTAAACATCATCCACTATTTTAGATTTAGCATTCAGATAATTGGAACTTCAATCCCAGAAATGCATACAATGTGGGAAACAATAACAAAGGATAGGAATAAAGTGAACACCAGTGAGAGAAGAAACGGAAATCAGACTAGACAGGTAAGAAACAGAATAGAAACTTCATGAAAAAAAACATGAAATGACTACAAAAAGTGAGTAAAAAATGGAACAAAGATTAGAAAATTACATATCCTCCCCTCTCAAAGAAATCAAAGGAAAAATACTAATAACATAGAAGTTTAACAATAACTTCCATCAGCAACTAAGCATTTCAGTGATAGGAGCAAAACAAAGTCAATGATTGAAGATCTAGAATTGGAATACATATTCAAAAGAGATTACAACCTAGCTTTTTTGAAGCTTTTGCTTTGACACAAGAGATTGATTCCTCAGCATCAACATGTAGTTTACTTCCTTTCCCTCCCAAACTCTTCAATATAACTTTCATAGGACCCTGTGTGGGCAGCTTTTTTTGTTCTTTTACAGCCACTTCATTGTCATGGGGATACCATAAAGCCTTAGGTCTATGAAAATAAGCCAAATCTCGACTGCAATCAAAAGACACAAGATAAGAATAGATAACACAATTGTGAATATGGTTCATATCAGTAACAGTAAAATCCCTTCATAATACATCGAATAAAATAAATGCCTTCAAGGGAAGAGAGCGAAGACCGATAGTTCCATAGGAATTGAAAATCGTCATTCATTTCAAATAAAAAAGACCTGCATTATTGACAATTTAGAACATAACACTAAAAGTGGAGCATAAAAATAATTGCTTATTTTTGTTAACCGCAGAAACCACATCCTAGGGGGTGCTATCACGGGTATCAGTATCTCAATAGTTGACTTGAGAATTCTAGGAGGCAAGTATTCATTAAATTGACAGAACTTTGACATGGTTCAAACTGCATGTATGAACATCAGACGTGTATACTTCCACATAATATACAGTTCCATCAGAAAATCTAACAGGAAATTTCACATGAAGTAGATGAAGAAAATGATTTTTGCTTCCACGAGTTAAGACTTTCTCAAATTATATGAAGAAACAAAACAAAAAATACAATTCTAGCAAAATCAAAGTACTAAATGAGCAATAATGTTCAAAGGTGACAGCAAACATTATCAAAATTTCGCATATCATTTTATGATGTTTCACAAGATAAAAAAGTGTCCTAAAGAAAGAAAACTGCATTGCAAACTGAAAAAAATCTAAGGCCGAGGCCATAAAAATGAAGTACTGATTCGTACTTGCTCAGCTTCAACTTCATTGTCTGCAGCTTTATCGCAGGTGCTGAATGATGAACTTTGACCCCATAAGCACTTCGTTTGGTAGGATTTGATTGCAGCTGCTGAGATATTTTCCTGTTCATGTAGAACTTGTCATTGGCAATATTAAATTGCCAACCAGACTCGTATCCTTGAGCAGATAGCTCAGATGAAACCCTGGGATTTAAAGATCGGGTTATTATCATTGCACCTGCATGAAGCTGAAGACTTTTACTATCATGGTCATCCGAAACTTCAAAAAGCATCTGCTCATCTTGAAGATCAAGAATTAGCTTAGGTTTAACATTAATTTTATCAGTTTCCCATATTATATCATTTAACCAAGATCCTTCCATCATGTCTCTGTTTTGCAGAGTTAGCTTGCTGAAACGCCTGAAAGCATCACTTTGTGAAGTGCCCGTGTAATTATTATCTTTTCCACCATCAACACAGTGATTCTTTACTGCTTCTATCTGATATTCTAACCTCAAAAGTTGAGGATGGCATCTTCTTTCCAATAATGGAATGTCTGAAGTTCCTGAAGGATCTGCAGAGGCAAATGACTCCACACAAACAGGAGAGCTATGCAAGATACAATTCTGGTCTCTCTCTTCCAATAGCTGAGGAAGTTCTGAATGGGATTTTTTTTGTTGTCTCCCTACTGTCTCTATAATAAATGAATCCCCTAAGTCAGGTTCAGATAACTCAAAACTTTCAACTGAATTGCCACTAACAGCAGGAGAATTGTCCCAGCAAATTCTATCTTCCCAATCTTGCTGATCAAGAGGGTTGAACTTGGAACATAAAGGAGACTGCCATTCTGTGGCAAGATTTATAGATAAGTTGTTCATTGGTTCCGAACTAATGCAAGAGTTTCGGCGTTCCTCATTTTGAACAGATCCTTGCATAACACCAAACTTCCCAGATTCCGGGTCTTCATCATTGAAGACTGAGAAGTCATACTGACTTACATGAGACTGCAACTGAAAAAACTGGCTAGATCCCTTTAAAAATGTTTCTTCATCTTCTTCAACAATATCAGGAACATCCATAGATTTAAACTTTTCTGAAAATAAAGAAAGATTAGAAAATAATATAGATCCTTGCTATACACAATCATATACATGGTTTACAGAAATCATATCAGTCTCCTTTTCCAACAACAATATCACCCAAAGTTTACTCCTTCAAATCATGTGGCTTTTATATTCACATTTAGAAACAGTAAGTATAGAAGAAGACACAAGGCAAGATATACCTCTAAAAATAGAATATCTATGGTCTCTTCTTTCCAATTTCTTCAAGGACTCGTGATTACCAAATATTTCAGAGAACCGTAAGATCACCATACCGTCTTCTATACACAACACAGGCAAAGGCGTGGAACCTTTACCATCTGGAGGCTCTTGTGGAGAACTTGCTTTCTCCTAATCAAACACAAAAAAAATCAGATTGTACTAAACATGTAAATGTTGAGAAATTTTTGCAGTGCATTAAATTCAATCCAATTCTTCCATGAAATATAATTCATATTGCAGTTCGCCATTTCTTTACCAAATACCAACAACTCGCAAAAGAAAGTAGCGGAATCCGGGTCACAAATAACAAAGTGCGGACTCATTAAGTACATCTAGTATGTCGATTCACTTCCAACCTAGTTTACAGCTAGATTTGGATGAAGATCGAAGGTTGCCAGATCCATTATAGTAGTATTTGCACCATTTTTACTTTCCTTTCAAAAGTCCAGTTTGTTGGGTGCCAGCATAACAGCCATTTGTTGGTTTTCTGTACAGTGTATGTACATAAATAATTCAGAAGAATAAGAACAAGACTTGGCTTCAAATAACTAAAAACCTCTATTTCTATTTTATATTTATCATTTCTACCTTATTCATTTCCAGTGAACTGTTTTGAAGTTAAAAGTTCAGTTCCAAATTTCCAATATCAGTAATACTAAAGAATTTAATATATTGTGCATTTTAATGAACACTGGGAGACAATCTCCTCAAAGGAGCTTAAATAATAAGTAAATATGAAGACAAAGGATTCGAGACTTATCTTAATTTCAATTATTTAAGAGAGTACAATATCTGAATAATAGCAAAACACAATACAATTTACGTTCTACAAAGGAATTGAGACATATGAGCACCTTCATGGAGTGACACATTGACACTAGCCGATTGTATATCTGCTACTGAGAATATCTATAGTATAGAGTTGTTAAACAAACAACCTTAGTTTATAAGGTACAACTATTCGAAGTCCAATAAAATCACATATTAAAGCGATCAAGCAGTTGGAGCAAAAATACAAGAAAGTTCCAAACTAACCTCCTCAGAACCTTCCAAGTCAGAATCCATACTTTGATTTTCCAGGGTGTCAAGTGGCGTGCCATCATGTGGAGGTGATTCCTCTCCTGTAACTACAGCAATATCCTGCTGACCTGAGAATACTCAAACCTTATATAAATGGATCCAAAGCCCAAAGTTTTTGAAGATTAAGATCATAAACCCAAGTAATAAAACAAACAGTTGATTTAATCATCTAGCAACCCATAAAGGTACAATTTACAACGAGAAAACCATGTAATTAAATGGTTCAACTGAATATTTGAAATATTAAAACTAAGTATTCAAGACGGCAAAAAGTACAAGGACAATAAATGGCAAAAAGTACAACCTGATTAAAACAAGTACCTTGAACATCAAGTTCTTTATCTTCATCTCCATCTTCGACTTTTTCTTCTTCTTCTTCTTCTTCTTCTTCTTCATCGTAGTTCTCATCATCGAACACAGAAGTTGTAGGTGCCGATGTTACAAGAGAAACTGCAGAAGAAAAATATTCCTTTTTCTGTAACAAATAATCCTCCTCACCCGCAGCTTGAACTTCCGGTCCTTCATATGGTTCATCAAAATCTTCATAATCAACTGCATCTTCATTCTTCGCACCATAATCTAGCAGCAGAAATCCACATTAAATACACAATCAGAATAAGTAGCCAAAGATTAAAAAACATTGCTAAACTATGAGTCAAATCCAAGTTATGCTTCAAAAAAAACCTCCCACCAGGCATTTCTCGAATTTAATTTTGCTCATCCTCCCAAGAAAATAGTCAAGAGAAAAATAGCTACATCAGGAGTGATGAAAGTCATAATAAAAGGAAGATCTGAAGTTTACCAGTTATCAGAGGTAACCAACTCTAATATAAATATATAATGCAGATTGCGGCCCAATAAAACATGTTGAGAATATACCTAACTCGGACAGTAGTCTATGCACAAAAATGATGAAGGCAGAAAAGAAAGGCATAAAACTTCTGCAGTAGAGTAGCTACATTTAGAGTAAAGAACTTCACACCAATGCTCTGATTCTTCAAAATAATTTCCCTAAAAGAAATAATCATAATAAATATAGCTCCTACTTCTCACACACAAACAGGAACCTTCTAGTACATCTATTGACACTTTCTCATCTCATTACTACTTCCTAAATCATATTCTGAAACAGATTTATGATGCAGAAGAGAATCTAATTACGGTTGCCCCAATAGGTTTACAAACACCACCACACATTCCTTGAAGTTCTGTTAGTATCTCAGTGTATCTTAACAGAATATATGCAAATCATAGTTCACATCAGAACCTAGAAATATTTTCAACTACTTCTACATTACATCTAATTTACCAAACTACTAACCAGTTGGATAGAGACTTTTCATTGAGAGAAATAATTATATAACCAAAATAAAAGGATGAAATACAAAAAAACAACTTAGACAAAAATTAATCGGTTAAGAAACCAAGATACTAACAGAACATCAAAGACTGCATGAGATAGTTTTTCCTGGAAGACAACATCACCTTGTTCTGCAGCATCAACTGCTGTCTGTAAGGATTTCATCGACAGCTGAAAGAAAACAATACAATTAATACCCGGACATTAAGGGAAAACTTATAGACAAATTCAACAGAACTACTAACAGAAATAGCATTTAGAATAAAAAAGCTAATGCACATTAATTCGATTAACATACATCTATATCTGTCAAAGAAGTACCCAACTTGTCAGCTAGGGCAGCAAGATGCTCCTTTGCGTCTTGAAATATTGCAAATGAGCATTACAATTAATCAATTATCAAAACAGATATCATATCCTCCAGCAAAAACAAAAATATCAAAACAGACTTATATATGGACATATGCCTTAAACCAAGTAAAATAATAAACAAATCGTTTATTCGAAAATTCATTTGATCTAAAATAAACAACCAACCTCTAAATCGATCAATCAAAACCAGAATGCAAAAAAACATCAATGCAGAGCTTCGTCTAAAGCAAACAATCGATCATTACTGTACACCAAAGCGATTCTCTATATACCAACACAAAGTTATATTTTGAGGAGCATATCAACTCCATCGAATAAAAACCTTGATTTCGTCCGGAATTATCAAACATCCTCCTCTTTATGATGCAATTAACAGCAAATCCATGAGAATATCAAGCAGAAATAATAGAAGGCAGACAATCACAGCCAAAATAAGAGAAAACAAAAGGAAAACCCAATTCATTCAAACCTAAAAATTAAAATTGAATGAAACCTTACCTGTAGTAGAGCAGCGGCGGCGAGGACCAAGGAGGCGAGTAGCGGCGGTGAGCAGCGGCTGATTTCGGATCGTAGATTAGAGGATTCGAACTGATTCTGAAGAAGTCGAAGGAGAAGAAGGTTAGAGGGGAGATTGATTTCTCCTTTCTCATGACCCATCTGCTTCTCTTCTCGCATTTCTCCTCTGCAACTCCGACAGTCCGACGTGAGCGTGCCCCCCCCCCAAAATCTGAAATTCCGACCGCATTGGGGGGATTTTTTTCATCAACAGCGGCTGGGGGTGCACGTGCCCCCTCCGCCCCCCCCTTGCCGTCGTCCCTGCCGGTGAGAGAGGGATTACCGACATTAGGTCGTCGGTGAAAGAGGGATAGGGCAACGATGAGAGATAGTGGTGAAATATGCAATAGAGAGCAGAGAATAGATCTAGGTAGAAGAGATAGAATAGAACTGAGGGAAAAAAATCAATGAAATTGTAATAAGCTCTTGAATGCTGCCTCGGTTATACTTTGACCGTAAGAATTTCTCTTAAACCGGCCCGGTTCAAAGACACCAATGCCTCGGTTATCTATAGCCCGAGGAAAAATCTCATAAAACATGTCCTGTTCACTTTCAATTAATGTAAACCGGAGTCCATTTTGAATAATTGCCTCGGTTATATGCTTAACCGAGGCAATATTTGGTGCAAATCCGAAGAAAAAAGAGCGCGTTTCTAAATTTTAGTCAATTGTATCTCGGTTATTCAATAACCGAGGCAATTGTAGCGAGTCCAAAGCCCATTTCTTCACTAGTGTGGCAAAGTTATTAATACAAATCATTTTTACAATTTAACAACTAACCATTTTTGGAGAAAATGTTATTATTATTATCTTAAATATACAAAATTAATTCTATGATATTTATTGATTTTATTGTACCAAAATTATATCAATTACAATTTATGTTAACTAAATCATAAAAGTGAGTTTATAAAAATTGTCCATAATATTTAAGAAACCCAACAAATTATACATATTCACCATACATACACGTTGTTGTTTTTTTAGTTAATTAACCAAC
>CAOJBI010401725.1:0-17422 GCA_948277035.1 Euphorbia corollata
TACAACCCCTAGTCTATACCACTTTCAATCATTAAAAGAAACCATAACAAGTTTCCCTCTCCAATGATGTCTGAAAAATCTCTGAAGCTTCCAAATTTAGACTTGTCTAAACCAATTGACAAACCAATTCTCTCATCCTTATATGAAGCTTGCAAAGAATGGGGATTCTTTTATGTCACCATTAATCACAATCAAGCTATCTCTAAACACTTAATTGCTGAAGTTGGTTCACTCTCAAAGCAAATATTCAGCCTTCCCCTTGATTCTAAACTCAAGGTTGGACCATTTTCTTGCTTAAAGACTTATACTCCTCATTTCATCGCATCTCCCTATTTTGAAAGCTTGCGAGTCTCTGGTCCTGATTTCCTTGCTTCTGCCAACTCTTCTGCTGCTGAGCTCTTTGGCCAACACAGTAATTCTCAATTCAGGTACAACCTTTTCTATACTTTTTTTTTTTTTTTGTTAGCTACTTTGAGGCTCATCTAACTACTTTTCATGATTCTCATTTGACGGGAACGTTAGATTTGTTTCCGTGAGATCAATATGCATATCTCATATGTTCGAGCTGTAAAATCAGTCATTGACATGTGTTAGGTGGTCTTCTTACAATTCACCCATGGGATACGGTCATTAGCGGACCTACATGTGATTGTGAAATGCTTCGTACACTGAATTGTAATTTATCAAGGTCAACCCTAGGGTAGGTAATCACCGGGGCATTCAGATTCGTAGGTGGAAAGAAGCTCAAATTTTTTTTTGGTAATTTAAAATTTAAATTTGAAAAAAGAAAGAATTTTATTATAATTTTTTCAATCGATTGTTTATTAATTCCTTTTTGATGGTTAATAATTATTTAAATTTGTTACTCAATTTGATTTTTTTTTTATTACTATTACACAATAATGTTTGTAAAGATATTTAATATCATATTTCATATCTTGTTTTGCTTAAACCTTCAGAAATATCAGTAGCAGTATCCTCTTTAGAAGTAATAATGTCTTTCATGTTTCCATGACATATAGCAAGGCACTAGAAGAGTTTGGGAACAAGATGATGGAGCTATCAAAGAAGATTATTGAAATTTTATTAATGAGCTTGGGAGATGATTATGAGAAGAAATTCAACCAATCAGAATTCAAGAAGTGTCATGGATACTTGAGAATTGTCAACTATACCCCTCCAACGAATATGGAGGACCTAAAAGAAGTAGAAGGACTTGGAATGCACACAGATATGAGCTGCATAACTATACTTTATCAAGATGAAAATGGAGGATTACAAATGAGATCAAAACAAGGTGAATGGATCAATATAAACCCTTGTGAGAATTCACTTGTTGTTAACATTGGAGATTTGATGCAAGCTTGGAGTAATGGAAGATTGAGATCATCCGAACATAGGGTTTTGTTAAAAAGACCGACAAATCGGCTTTCACTTGCGTTCTTTTGGTGCTTTGAGGATGACAAAGTTGTATCAGCACCAAAAGAGGTGGTTGGAGAAGAGAAGTTGAGGATTTATAAGCCTTTTATTTGCTTGGATTATTTGAAGTTCAGAGAGAATAATGAGGAAGGTAAGTTCGAGAAAATCGGGTTTACCGTGAACGATTTTGCTGGATTAAAGGAACTTCAAACCGCCGATCAACAGATATATAACCTTCCAATGGTAAAGGCAGTATCTTCACTTCACTTGACAAGTCCTGACACTGCTACTAATAGATTTAGTACGTGTTAAATAACTTGACCATGTGTTTAGCTGATTATAAGAATTTTTCCTGAAGTTGGACAGGTAAAAAGTTTGATTCTTAATAAAGTAGGGTTGATCTTCTTTATGGAAAAAAATGTGCCTTTTTTTGTTGATAATGTTAGCATATGTGGATTGCAATTATGGAGCTTTCATGTCACTAAAGTTTGCTTTTAGTATAGACATTGCTTTTATACTACTACTTTTTTTATCTAAAGTTTCACTAATTGTACAATTTAAATATGAATATATATGAGATATTGGTTTCCATTTCAGAGCCACTCATACCCTAAACTATAATACGTGTGTGTGTGTGTGTGTGTTTTAGTGATGGCTAAGGTGTTGGATTCAAAGCGGAGGGAAAGTTCAATTGCCTCTTGATCCAACTGCTTCACAATAGTTAGCAATAGAAGCTAACTAGCCAAAGTAATCTAATGGTTTGATGTAATAACCACCATCCTTGGAGGATCCAAGAACTGTGAAATTGTGAATTCATACTGCACGATCAGCAAAATTGGCAAAAATGGCCAATATTTTCTTTAAAAACTACATCAATTTTTATGCAATCTTGCATAGCTTCTTAAAAAATAGAATACAGGATGCTAAATGGAGATTGTCAACTAGATGCGAAGTAGATACAACAATATGAGCAGGAGAGCTTGTACTTTTGGGCTGCATACAATAATACAGTTGAAACCTGACCTGTCAACATTCTAAACTATCTCAATTCAATTTTCTCCGAAATCCAGCCCCAACTTGACTTTCTTTACTGTACATTTTCGGCTCCAACCCGCAACCTTCCACCATAAAAAGATGTGAAAGGAAAATTACAGGCAGCGCAGTGTCCAGATTTGGAAATAGTGCGTTTTCAAGTATAACAAGATTTACAGTTGTTTACAAGGGGATACATGTTGGTTATTGCGAATGTAGTAATCTTTTTCTTCGTTCCGAATGTAGCTCCTAAATCAACTTGATCATCCCAGCTGTGAAGAAAACAGGCAAGGTTAATGACTTGAATCAAATTGCAATATTGCCCTGATAAAATGGGATAATCATCCTCCCTGTTACTCGTGCCTAAAACTGCTTACCGAGTGAATTCTGCTATCAGGCTTTTCGGTATTCTGCTTTCTAAATCTTTTCTGCCCACAATATCAAGCTTGATTCCTGCTTAGACATATCAGCAGTCCCACAATTAGGCTATCGAAACGAATCACTTCCAAATTCTTTTAATTGGACAAAGGTTCCCGTTTTGCACTAGGTTCGTCCATTCAATGGCGAGGTTGGACTCAAATGCAGTGATGGCTTCAACTTCACATGATCTCTTAGTAGCTGCTGAGATACACGATCCGCTAGGACAGGCTGTGCACTGTATATTTCTCTGGGCTCATTGTTGTCTGGTGAAATAAAATCGGGAAATACATGAGCAGGTTGTGGCATCCCTTGAAATAGATCAGGCATGGGTTCCTGATATAGATTACTGCTGTTAGTGTACAAAACATTTTGAAATCTTGGGATCATCCCACCCATGTTTTCCTGCAAGTAAGTCGCTGCTGGCTGCATCGAGAGATGAAACGGGATTGTACCACTGCCGCCAGTGAGAGGCGTGGAAGAACCAGATGCAGTTTGAGGGCTAGATATAGGAGATGGAGATAATCTTCCACTCAAGTGTTGAGGTGACCTTGAACGAAGAAGGGGACTCCCCACTGGTGAAACCGGGCATGATGTATACTTTGGCGAATGAGTTTCACTGAAACAGGAATGAGAAAAACCAACAACGTACCATTAGGAAATGGAATGATAAAAAGAGCAATAAATCCATTGCTTATTATGATGTTCAACGCAAGAGATTTGCAGGACCAGACAAAGAGGTGAAAAAACATCAGAGACTTGTCTTGTGAGCTGTCTGGTGTTTGTCATCGATGAACACAAAAAAGCTCTAACATGGATATGCCAAGGGCTATGAGAATATGTCCTAACTGAATACGAAACCCAACAACAAACAAACAAGGAAATTGATAAGAGGTTGACCATCTGATTTAACTAAAACCTAAGAACTCTAAATCCGTTCATTGATTCATAAGTTACATTTTGATCTCCCGAGTAGTCCTAGTATCATCTTATATACAAACAATCCAGAGCATGGAACGTATTTTTGTGCTTCAATGAAATTTACAAACATACAGACACATACAACAAGTAGAGGGAGAGAGAAGAAACCTGCATCCTGCACCAGCCTTTGACACTCTAGATTGATGGCTAGCAACTCCTGATTCAAAACCTTGCACACTTTTTGCATGTCCAATAGCCTGATCAAAGATTCAAGATTGCAACCCAACATCAAAGATCATCGATGCAATTGGAATCAGGCAGGCAAAGAAAGTTGATCACCACAGGATACATATAAAGCAAACAGAACATAGCATAAAAACATAACTGCAACATCAGATGGCAAGAAGTGGATGATTATGCGCCAGTATAATAAAATTCAATTATGAGAATAGCCACTTTTATATACTAAATAAACAAGAATAAGGTTACTTTTCCAATAATACATGCAAAAGTCTCAAAACAACACAATCACAGATTAGGATAAACTGAGCAAATGAAATCCGTGCAATGGAAGTAGCAAAGATCATAAGCATGTAGAAGCAAACTTGCAATTTCAAATTCAATCACAATTTAATTGAAGAGCATGAAACAGTAATTAGCAAACTGAAGGTATTGAAAGTAGTGTGAACTGTGAAGTTCAAGAAAATTCCAATACCATTGATCTTCCTCCATTCATAGCAGCAAGTGTAGCTTCTACAGGCTCAGCCATCGAAATTGGTTTCTCCAGAGGAGTAACGTTTTTCACAAAAGGATGCTCCAAAAGTTGAGAGGCCGTTGGGCGCTGTGAGGGGTCCCTCTGCAAGCATCGTTTCACAAAGTCCTTGCCTTCAGCTGACAAAGTGTCAGGCATAGCAGGAAGCTCCTTGCTGTTTCCGATTTTAAATATAGCAGCAACCTTTTCCAGAAAAAAGTAAAGACAAATGGAAAGTAAATAAGAACCATGAGATAACTCATAATAAAACTGACAAAAATAAATCACGTTTTGCACTCAAATTTTACCGACCCCTTCAAACTGGCTCCATGGTGGCTTTGTTGTTGCCATCTCCAAAACTGTACACCCAAGGCTCCATATATCAACAGCAAGATTGCTACCATTTGAATTTCTAATCACCACCTGAAAACAATGAACCAATATGTAGATTTGCTGAAAATATTACAAGGAACCAAATAAAGGATGCAGACAAAATGCGGACCTCAGGTGCCATCCAGTAAGGGCTTCCCTTGAATGACAATGGACAAGACTGTCCAGTAATCTGCAAATTGGTTCAGTTAAACCAGATTAAAACACCTAATTATATGTTTAAGAACCACAATATGCTTTATTCTTCCTTCCTATCCATCCATGAGGAATTCAATTTCATGGATAACGAAACACAAAAATGTAGAAGAAAATTCTTACATGCTTTGCCATCCCAAAATCTGCCAGTTTTACACGGCCACTGGGATCTACAAGTATATTTGCTCCTTTTATGTCTCTGGATACAAAAAAAGAACTTGGCATTAGCATTACTACGTTCCAGTATTTGATATACATTGAAGTCGCAATTGAAAGACTCACCTGTGAACAGTATTTTTTGTATGCAAATAAGCAAGCCCAGACAGGATTTGTTGAGTGTAACTGCGAATTATTATTTCACCAAACTGACCATACTCCTGAAGAAGTTTATAGATAGAACCACCAGAAACATATTCCAAGTAAATGTATAATTTATCATCCACCTGCCCAGCAAATACGTAACTGAGATTAATAACTGCAATAACTAATTTGGGAGTGCCTTCCCAAGCCCAAAAGTTGTTGCCCCAGAGAAAGCTTGTGAGATGAACTTTTTGGGAAAGCAGTTTTTGGGGCTTGTGAAAGCAAATCCCAAATGGACCCTTATCAATTGATCAAATGGTACTTGCACAATATTGATTCTAAGAATTTAAAATGACAACACTTTTACTATACTACATGTATAATAGTTTGCAGCACACTTTTATTTCGGAAAAACTTTACAGAAACGATAAATTTTTGTACGTACTGCATCTTAGGTGTCCCAAAATATGGAAACTATAAGAACAACATAAAACTGAAATAAATACTTGAAAGAACAGAAAAAAGATATTAGTTTGAGAGAAACAACAGAAAGCAGACACATACAGATTATGTTCTCGACAATGAATCAAATGGTAAAAAAACCTTACTGTTTCAGATCCATAATACTGCACTATATTGGGATGCCTTAAGCGGCTTAACAGAGCAATTTCCTGCAAGGATTTATTAAGTCTTAAATAATATTGCCCAACGTACAAAAAAAAGGAGGTTTTAAATGTCCATTTCAAACAATAAATTTTGTAACATATGCAGTGGAACTTACTTGACCCAGCTGCTGTGCACATTCCTTCGATTTTGGATCATCTGAAAATAGGGTTACTTCCTTCATTGCACACATCTCACCACTTTCACTGACTCTCGAAAAACTAACTATATGAGAAGCGTGATATCGATATCGAACATGAATATTACTGCTAGAAATTAATCAAGAGAAGAAGCAAAAACGCACGCAAATATGTTTATAATCATCAGAATATTTGGACACTGAGTTTAATTGCTGCAATATACGAAGGGAAAAAAGCACAAAGACAAAATATACCAGATGATTGAGCTTAAGGCCAAAAACTTTTAATCTTTATGTTTTAAATCTTTCAGGGAGTAAACTAAATGCAGCATATTTTAGCAATTGACCAGTAAAATAAGAGATCACTGGGTCGCTAAAGCTTCAACCTGATCAAGTTTTAGAATTTTATCCTTAAAATGAGAAAAATAAATTCTAAAATTCTGCACTGGAAGAACATAATAACAAAATTTTATAAACTGAAGTTGGTTTTGCACTACGACTAAGGAGTACAACCATTGATTTGCAGCTTTCCTAATTCATGGTTTCAATCTCATGATGCACAGCAATGAAAGGCAAAGGAAAATACAGAAAAGTTAGAAAAATCGCAGGTTACAACATAAGCACAAATTTTCAAACTATCCTTTCTCTCTTGAGCATGATTTAGCATATGATATAACTATTTCACTAACCTGTTAAATCCCAGATACACATGCCCAAATGTGCCTCTCCCAAGCAGACGACCCTTCTTCCAACGAGAAGCAGGACTGAGGGGATTTTCTGACCGGTTAGGACTTCGAGGCAGTGAAGGAGATGTTGCTGTTGAATAAGCAGGCGAGAAAGGACACGTATTTGAGATCATTATAGGCGGTAGTGGCAGACGATGACTTCTTTGCTTCCCATCTTCATTCCGGCTAGTAGGTGACTCTATGTTAGCACCCCCAGCTCTTGGATGCAGAGGAGTGACAGCACCACTTTGTATTCTGGAACTGGGACCGGGACTAGTTATTCTGGGGCTTGGTATAGGAGAGCACTCAGGACTACATCTGCTATTGGGCCAAAATAGCTGACCAGAGACATCTCCACCTATTGAGTTATGCCCAGAATTATGGCCAGAACCTGGGCTTGAGCATTGCCCAGATCCTAGTCCTGCCCATAAACTACAATTTATAACTTGCTCAGGTCCAAATGCCCTCATTGGACTTCTGGATGGACTTGACATTGAGCTGTCTGGTGCACTGCAGAAAGGACCTCTACTGGGAATCTGTAAATTGTTTACATGATTGCTTAAAGGTACCCGTCTAGGTGACGCCGAAGGAATCTGACTATTTAGTGAAAAATCAGCAGGTTTCACTGACCCTTTGGAGTTCATTTGACTAACTATGGGGGATTGCTCTTTATGCATCAAGCTTCACAAAAAATAATTAAATGCCGTCAGAGAAAAATCAACTTCTTCATGCCAATGAAATAACACTTACAAAATAAAAAAAACAAAGAAAGGACCACATAAGAAAAGAGATTTCAAATGCGGAAGAGAATCTCACCTTGAAGGGCTGTTTGTAGCAGTTCGGTTTCCATTTTCATAGTCAGACGTGAGGGGACTAAGAATACGTGAATCAGATGGATACTCACTGTCAGTTGAGCTATCGCTAGAAACAGAAGCAGTAGCAATATCTCCCTCGGCATAAGCATTATCTAACCTATTAGTGATACATCCAGGTTTTGGAAGAGGTAAATTCAAAGGTTTGGAAACTCCAGCCAATCCTGGTCTTGCAGAGGCACTAATCACTGAATTGCAACGACCAATACCAGCATGATGCTTCCCAGGAAGAGGAAGTGGTTGGGCAAGAGGCCGTTCAGCAAAACTTTGGCATCTTGAAACTTTTGTGGAAGGTGACGGTGATCTAGAAGGCACTCTTGATCTAGTTACCCTTACAGCGTCCCGTCTCCAAGATCCTCCTGATCGACCGCTACTTTTTTCTTCCAATGCAATCCTGAATTTCCGTTGTATTGCATCAATAATACCTTCCTTTGGTTTCTTCTTGTCCTCTTTGGATGATGTCTTCCCCCACCATGAAGGCATATTTCTGTAACGAAAAATGGTTGCAACTTCTAACCCTATATGTATACCCTGTTATAAAGACACTTTCACTTGTACTACAACTGAATGAAGATAACTGCAGTTCTTACACCAGATGTAATTTCTTTGTCAGAAAAAGCCATACAAAGGGTTCGCAGATAGATGTCCAGATGCCCATCCCAATGTTTCATCAAATTAATTGGTGTCTAAAGATTTATTGAAGGTAAATACGATTATGAATCTGCTTCATGTTCGCTCTATCTGTAGAAGAATAAAGCAGTAACTGTAAATGAATGTTTCCCCAGGTATCTGGAAAACAATATAAAAAATTCAGATATAAAAATAACAAACGAAATCATCATCTCTTTAACTGCAACTATTTTTAAGTTCTTTTATGAGAAATCAGGGTTTTTCTATTAAAAGATAGAAAACAGGATTCAGATAAAATTTCTACTATCTATGCATTGACCAGAAACCTAAACCCTCAAGAATCTTAATCGAATATACAACCTCTAACTAGAAGATTTGCAGATGATATGCATCATGCCCAACAGTGATTTGAGTGAGCCCTCTACGATGACAATCAATTAATGATAGATAATCACAAATTTCTCGCAAAATCCTAGCAAAGCAACAGATACACCTACATGCATAGCAGTGTTCTCTAGCTCATCTTAAGATAGCTGAGAGTATCAGCTCAACTTTTTAGTCCATAGCTCAATTCCTAATCAATATTTGAAAAGATCCTCAAGCAAACTTTAACAAGAAAACAATTACAAAATGGGATAGAGAAACTAGAGAAATCACAATAACTTGAGCTTGAAAGTATGAAAAAATATTACACTAGTCAATTAGATCCATCCTCCATACTCCCTCTACGCAATAATGCAACATAAAATCCTCAGCCTCAAAATCCAAAAACAAGTAAACACCATACCCACAACCAGATCTACAAGGTCAGCCATTTTAAATCCAAAACATAGCAAAACAACAACAGCAACAAAATAAAAAACTTAAACGACCTCAATTGAAAATCAAACTTAAAAACCACGCTCAAAATTGAAAATCCACATCAGAATTGAATTGCAGAAAAAGCATATGAGTGATTCAAACACTAAAACTGAAATTCCAGAGCTCCAGAAGGCAAGAAAATAACCCAAATCAAAACAACAACAGAAACCCCTAAATCATCACTTACAGTTTCACAAGGGATGGAAAGCTCGAATCAACAGTGTCATTCCTCCGCAGATAAGAAGAAGAAGAACGATGGAAGCTCAAAAGTTACAGAGAAAGGAAATCAAGAAAGAAATGTAGAGAGAGAAAGCGTCTCTGCAATACTTTTCACACAGAGAGAGATGTGTTAGCGTTAATCGTAATAAAATATCAAGTATCGGAAAACGGGAAGACCCCACTTAAGACACCAAGAAGCATGCTAATAACTTGCAACTTTACATCACAACCGTTGGATCGAAATAGGTTTGACTTTAATGCATTGTTTAACTGTTGAAGTCAGCTTATGATGGAGAAGTCCATTTCCGTTATAGTAAAACGTGAAGCATGGGATCATGAATCTAGGAAATTAATTTAAAAGAAATGGCACTTGCTGTCTTACTCAATATTATTCCATTTATCATGCTTTACGCAATTATGTTTTTATAAATGTTGATGATGATGATCAAGGGAAGATCCTTTCTTTTATTTTTATATTTAAAATGTGTTTTTTAAAATAGAAATTTGTTAGTATATTTTCCTTTTATTTGTTGTGTAGTGCTTTATGTCTCTACATTTTTTAATTTTATATTTTTAAAATTAATATTCAATTTAAGCATGTGTAGTTCTATTTCGCATTTTCACAGGGTATTCAACAATATTTTTTCAATCCCGAGCAGTAATATAAGTAACAATTTTAGGTTTTCAAGCAGTGTTTGCTTGGGTCAATGTAATATCGTCTAATTTTATTTTACGATTTATGTAATGTATATACCATTATTCAGGAGATTGATTTCGATGAAATTTAAAACAATAATCGAAAGTTAGCTTATAAAGTAAAATTAGTGTAAATCAATCATTATAGAGTTGTGTATTCAACACCACAATTAATAAAATTGGTAAAAATATTTTATAATTTTTTAAAAAATATGAAAATCTTAATTATGAGCTTCCAACCTAGAAATAGCATGTTTAAAATTTGTCTGCTGAAATCTAGTCGAAATTTGACCCAAAAAAAAATTAATTTATTCTTAGTATAATTAAATTTCTTTATAAAAACATACATGCACATTTTTCCGTTAATGAAAAGTATTGCAAATTTGTAGCTTGTATTTGCACTTGTCATATTTTTGAGTAAGGTGATTAGTTCCAAATTACATAATTAAAATAACGATTTTCTGTTTAAAAATTTATTAAATCATAAAAATTCGTTTTTTTGTCTTCTAAGGATGGTGGCCTAACGCTGTTTATTAAAATTATGAAATTATCTTTTACCATTATCTTAAACTTTTTTGTTGAAGAAAAATCCTATTTCTCGATAAAAAAAGAAAAAGAAATTCTATATTTGTTGTTAATTATTATCATTCAAATATAGTTTTTCCTTAAACTGAACATATTGACCTATTTAACTAAAGATAAATTTGAAGGTAAATTGCTACAAGTTTATTGATTTGAAGGTACATTGCTACAAGTTTATGAAATGTCATACAAATGATTATTATAGTTGTTCATGGGTTTGTGCACCCGGTCATTTCGATATAAACCTGTATTTATTAATTATGTTTGGACACTCATTTTCAAATAAATCCCTACCCGTATCCGAGCTTGTTAAAGTCCGAAATTGGTAGCACTTGATTCTTGTGTAAATCCTCGAGCCCTGCTCGATGAATAATTTTTTTATATGATATATATTTATATATTATATTTAATCATTATTTTAGAATTTTATATTTTAACATGTTTTATATTTAATGTTAAATAAAATAATTCATAGTATGATTTAAATAATTCAATTCGAGAATGCAGTTATATATGTATAATTTATATGCAATTATATTAAAAAATTATTCCATATATATTTAGTCCATAAAAACTTTAAAAGAAAATTTAGTATGAATCATGGACAGAGCTTGAGAATAACCAGGTAAGCTCGGCCCAAACTCCGCCAGATCCCAAAATTTTAAAATGTAGGTTAAGCTGGATTTGTGTTGATACGTTTTAATGAAAAACTCAATCAAGCTGGCCTGAATTTACCAAGCCCGTCGATGAATATGTCAACAAATAATACATCAACAATTAAATGTTAGAAAGAAAGAAATTATACTTTTCAAAAATTCAAATTTCCTGAGAAAAATTAAGTGGATTAAATTAAATGACATATTAAGCATAATGTCAAAATTTACTATACGTTTTAGTTTAAATGAGTGAAATATAATCATACGTAGTCTGTATAATTGGAATTTCTTTAGTGAATATAAAAAACAATTTGATTAATTAATATTAAAAAAAATAAAAGCAAAGTTAGGAAAATGATTAAGCATCAAACTTGAAAGCAAAGCTCGGTTGATTATGACAACAAAGCTCATAATTAAAGTGGGAACCTCGACTTCATTAATGGAAGTTTAATGGGCCAAGCCTATGCACACCATAAGCCTTCAACTTTAATTGCAAGTATACATTGATTGAACACCCAATTATATTCAAGCAAATACAAGAAAAATGCGCATGAGTTTGGATTTTCTTTTTATCGAAAGGATTATTCAGAAACAATTAGTATATCTATCTTATTCATCGACCTCTCTCACCATGAGTGAGCTCCCTCCTCTGAACGCCATCACCAGAGCCATGTAGTTATTTAATAAAATTGAGATATTTAATAAACATTCATATATTTACACAAGTTCATATTTCACATAACTAGAAATATTTTTATAAAATAATTAATATTTTCAAATAATTACTATAATATATAAAAAAAAGAACAAATTTTTTTTGAGTAATATTCGGTGATTCCCCATTAAAATTTATCAGGGTCAGAGATTCATCAGGTTGGGAAAATGCTATCTCCATTACCATTAAAAATTCGGGAATTGAAAAATCATCATCCCCACCCATGGGAATCCTTACCGGGGAATCCCGTGCCCATAGAAACGGATCCCCATCGGATTTAGGGATCTCCCGCCCCACTTTCAACCCAATCAACAAACTTAAACTTTCACATGTTTACTATTCCTTTTGTACAAGACTTAATATCAATGATGTAAACATATTAGGAATTTTTTTATTATCCAAGATTTTATTTGTTCACAGATCTTGTATCGGCGTGGCTGTAATTTAGTAAAAATTAAGCTAGTACAAAACCTCCATCCATCGGGATGGGATCTCCACTCAGAATGGTAATTTTTTCAGAGCGGCGAAGATAAAAAAAAAAGAGAAGAAACCAGTCCTCGACTCTAATAATGAGGTGGGAAGTAGTAAATAAGGGAATTATACACGTCCCACTCAAGTGATATTAACATTTAATATTAATGACTATGTTACTTCTTCTTTTTTCCTAACGCTGATTGCTATAGAGGAATTTTTTTAATATAATGTTGATAATTAGTTTATAATTTCTTGCAAGAAAGTATAAGATCAAAAATGACAATTAATATGGCATGTGGACTATAATAAAATAAAATTAAAGGGATTATTTTATAGTATTTCTTAGAAAATCTACCATTTGATCACAATGTCTACGGATGTATACAAACTTGAATTGTATTTTTTTTATTACCCTATGAATCTTGGACGATTCAATGTCTAATTGTCTCTACTAGACATAATTTCTAACTCTAATGAGAAACAAAATTTAAGAATTACTCCTGTGGTACAAATTGGGCAAAAGAACTGATTTCATAGAAGATACGAAATAAACTTATTTAGAAAAAAAAATTTATAAATAAATCTTAAACCAATCATATTATAATACAATTTTTCTTAAAAAATTATCCAGATATTTAATGAGGGTATATAAGAAAACTATAAAGATAATTTTAACTGCAATACTTACCTACAAAATTTAATCCGGGAATAGCTCAAATTTCTCTATCAAACTAGGATGAGTAATAAATAATAATACAAAAAAAAAAATGCCAAGTGATAATTTGGTGGTCACATCTCATCCTTAATATGGGAAGGTGGAGCACGAGGCATAGGTTATTTCCTTTGTATTTCAAAACTTCTTGAAAACTAATTTATATAAAATAAACTAGTTATGGTTTTTCCATTCAGTTAATAACATACCCAAAATTTCTAAGTTCTTACCACATCTAAAGTGTAGAATGCGATATTCTCTGCTAGGGTTTTGAAGACCCCCTCAGCCGCCGTCGCCGTCGCCGGCGGCCTCCGCCCCCCTCCTCTTCGGCCCTCTCCTCCACCCCCTTCTACTCTTCGATGAAAGTGGATTGGCGCCTCCGGCCCTCTCCTCCTCCCCCTCCTCTTCGGCCTCTCCATGCTCCGCCCCAACGACCTCCGCCGCCTCTCTCCGATGACCAATGCTCCGCCCCTCCAGCCCTCTACTCCGCCCCCTCCTCTTCGGCCCACTCCCCCGCACCTCCTCTCCTCCGCCTCACCACCTCGCCGCCTCATCGGTCGGTTTTTTTTCTTTTCGTTTCAAATAAATTGCGTAGTCTTATTTTTTTGATGCTCTATACAGGACTGATTTACTCAATCATGAGTACTTTACTCTGCAATTATTCTACAATTGGGTTTGACCTCATCCGAACTTAAACAAGATACTTTGGGATCTTTCACTGTAGATACCCCGGATCATACTCTATTTGAAAGAGGAAGAGTTTTCAGATCTGTAATATTGTATGGTGTTATGGAAAAAGTATTTCAGGATTGTTGATAATCGGGATTGTTAGTTGAGTGTTAGAAATTATAGGTTGTAACGCTTATGTTTTGTCTATCTTGGCTTAGGCCATGTTGTCTTGCTGATAAAGCATGTGTCTCTTAGTCTTGTTATGTTTGTCCGATGTTTTATCTCCGGCGGTCTTTTTTTAGTTTGCGAATCTGTTACTATAGTTGTTAGCTAGCTAGGGTAACAGATTCTTCGACATGTAGGGGGATTCTTGTGTCCACCTTTGATTAGAATTGTAATCGTCTCTAATTTTGATTTATGGACTTTATCATTCAGTAAAAAAAAATATTTATTTAGATGTGTTTGAAATTAAAGTTATTTGCATATTAATAATTTACTTAAATACTGATTGATGTTGTTTTATGGGTAACTATCTTTTTTGTAACATTAACATATTAAAATCGTGTTTGACCTATTTTAATTTTACATATTTGGTGTTCAATTTATTTAATTAATATTCATCAATTTATTATACGACCTATTATAATTTAATATATTACGTGTCAATCTAGTAACACAAATGCATTTAAATATCTGGACACCATAATATAGAAAGGCTGGATAGATGTTTGTCAACTAGTTGTTAGCTCTAAATGGTAGACCTCTAGGGTTTAAATATACATAAAAAAAAACTAATTATTATTCCTCATGTTGCATAGATAACAAATACATGGTGATAGATTGCCTATAACTCATCTCAGTAGTCATGCAAAATGCTATGCAGTGAGATACCTACTCCTTTATGTTGCATGTATACCAAAGAAAACATGAATATTAGAAAACAACATTTTTAGTACACTGAAATGTGGAAAAGACATGTATGCAATAGATATATTCATTCTTCTACTCTATAAAATGAATTTTGAAATTTCCAAAAAATATTATCCCTTGAACTCATGCAAACACGAGTGCGTGCACCTTGCTGAAGTTGTAGAATGGTCCATGAAATCCCCACCTACTTCTGTCCCCTCGTTTGTATATATATTCATGTACATGTAGCTCTAAATGAGCAAATCTAGAGATATCTGATTTGGATATACTTATTTGGTTCTATGCTTGAGGGAAAATTATATATGCGCATATTAATAAGAGAAAAATCCAACAATTCCAATCTCCAATGCACATCCATGTTTGTGGGGTTTCACCTCCTATACGGATATGAAATACATT
The DNA here is from genome assembly GCA_948277035.1 of Euphorbia corollata. NCBI lineage: Eukaryota > Viridiplantae > Streptophyta > Magnoliopsida > Malpighiales > Euphorbiaceae > Euphorbia > Euphorbia corollata. Next base: position 15,368 of record CAOJBI010401725.1, read on the forward strand.
ACAAGGTCTAACAAAACTTGGTTTTCACTCATCCTTATAACACTCAAATCCCACTCAATTTGGATTTTTCTTGATTAATTTTAGCTCACCCTTAGCATTGATGAGCATTCTAGGATAAGAAATTCCATGCAATCCGTGTAATGAATTCAGTTTTAAAGAGCTCTTTAGAGCTCATCAACCATTGATTTCGTCATACATAAGATCCAAACTTAATTAGAAATTGGCTGAGAGGAAAGTTTGTGAAATTACACAGATTCTCTTTTATGAGAAGAAGTTAATAACATGTAGAGCCCACGACTAACTTTTGCGATTTTCTGCAGGATAACATCTACTCAGGTAACATTTTAACTAGATCTGGGCAGTAGTTCGTTGATCAGCGAGGACTGTTTGCGCAAGTATAAATGGAATGAGTTTGAATAAGGAAATTACAATAAATGCCTGGTATGGTCTGAACCCATCTTGACCTGACTAATAGTTGAGACAAGCTTGGTTTTAGCTTTAATACCCATATCCTGCACACCGGCCCGATATATATAACTAAGTTAAGTAAATGCATATAAAAATTGAATTTCAGTTAATATATAGAAGTGGTAATTAAAAATTGAAAGACTCTTACCTTACATAATAGCTAATTAAACTCACAGTAGCATGTAAACTTTTCTTTTTACCATTGGTCATCTAAGGAGCATATGTTTTGGCTTAATGTAACATGGCATTTTTATAATTCCTCTCTATTTAAATGAGCCCATTTTATTATATTTCATAATAATAAAAGTTTAATTAGTAGCCCGCGGATCAATTTGATATTTTTTATTATTCATAGAAACCCGACCTAACTTGAGCCCGAACTTTATCTTATATGCGTTAAAGTAAGTGTGGGTCATTAGTTTTTAATTAGGCCCGGTTAGGCCGGTCCGAACCCAGCCCAGCCTACCCATGTCCAGGTCTAATGTTAATAGGCGAGGAAATGAGTCAACTTATTTTAGATGTAGTACAAGTGTTGCATGTTATAGTAGTCAAAGTGCCTTTTAAACACCTCATAATATTCACTTCCATGTCATACAATATGGTATGTACTCCTTCCGGTGTTTAATAATTGTCATTCTAGATATGAGTCATTGGTTCCTAATATTTGTCATTTTACATTTTCCATATATATTTTCCCTCAATATTCCTATAATGTCCTTATTTATAACAACCCATGAACAAATTAATTATTTCATTAATTAAGGGTGGATAGGTAATTTTTACTACTTTATTAATTATTTCTTAAAAAATGTAAAACTCTCCAAAATGACAATTATTATGCACCGGAGGGAGTATAAGCCAGCAGGAAATGTTTAGTGGACAGTTATCAAACTCACTCCCAAGAAGATTTGCCTATTTCAAAATACGTGATTCTGTTAGCATCATAGTGAAACTCAATTCATCGGTAATTGTCCTTTTCCGTATGTCTTGTAAATAATTACTCTCTTTTCTGATCCACGTCATTCCAAAATGGCCTTTTCAACAATATCCTCTTGTAAACCATGTCTAAGTAAATTAAAAATAACCTTTACTCAATAAAAAAAATTAAAAGGTACAAGAAAAAACATCAGCTATTGTTCAATTGGGTAAAATTTTGTATAAAACATGTTGTTTTAAGAAGCATTAGACGCTAGTCGGGCATAAATGGCCCCTGAAACCTAGATGGAAATTATTTGGGAGCTAGATAGAGATTAATAACATTTGTAGTTTTTCAATTTTTAAATATATTAAAATTATAAATTCAATTATAATTATAATATAAAATATTGTAAAAATAATAATAAACATGATAAAAAAATTCATTACAAATACAATTTATTTTGTAAGTGTTTTTATTTTGTTTATAATATCCCAAAGTTCATATTGGCTTTATCTACATTATTTCTAGTTTCGATACTAAAAAAAACTTCTATACCAAGAATACTTTGATGCGTATAACTTTTCGCAACGAGCAACGTTTTGTGGGTTAAGAAAATTAAACTACAATTATTATAATTATCAGTATCTAAAAAAATTGTGTTTAGGTGG
>CAOJBI010401729.1:0-21703 GCA_948277035.1 Euphorbia corollata
AAAGTGTTTTTTCGTTTTGAAATAGATTTAGGGAATATCTTATATCTTGAAACAATGGTAAAAAGTAACTATTTTGTCTGTATCCAGAATCTCTCTCAGTATTTAAATTTGTAAAAATGAATTTTTATACTATAATTTCCTAGTAGAGCTGAACCAGTTGGCCACTCTGAGTTTTTAAAAATAAAATGAAGTCTTAAACTTCATTTTCATTTCAAACCAAAAGCTGTGATGATGTCTCATCGCATAAAAACCCAGGAGACATTTTTAGTGGAAATTTATTACAGATTATTTTTACCACGAACTTGCAAATGATTTCACAATTGGTTCTCCGCGAACCAAATATTGTCACAAGACCACGTGCACGATCTCAGGATCAGGCACCTTTTCGAAACACAGCTCCCCGAGGCACGCGCCCCCGCGGCCGCCTCGCCGAGCCCCCGCCCGCTCACAACTGTTTGCATGATTGTTTGGAGGAAAAGCTTAAATGGTTTAGGGATGGGTGATGCTTGTGTTTTTATTGTTATTTCATATATTTTATCTTGCAATATTTACTTTTATGTGTTTTTAGTTTAGTTAAACAACAATCAAAATCAATTAAAGAAAACCTGTTTAGCAACAATGTGTAAGGAAAGTCTCAAACTGATAACAAATTGCTCCCTAAGAAAAACGATACTTCTTTTTACAATAATACGCAACCCGAACATAGTGCACTTACTAGATAGTACCATTTGGGCGCAACAACGTTGGATAAATTTTTATTTAAAATAGTCATAGCATTTTTAAGTTTGATGCATGTGTACGTTCATTTTTACATGATATAACAATTTTTACACTCTCTCGTTTTTTATTTAACATATCATTTCAAGACATTTGAAAAAAATTAAAATAATGTCATTTCCAGACACAAATGCAACATATTATGTCTGTTTGATTTAAAAAAAAAAACTGTTTTTATATTTTATTTTCAGTTTCCTTTTCATTTTTTTATTTTTCAAGTTTTGAGTTTTATAAATAGGAAAATGTAAAGTAGAAAACATGATCACTTTTGTTTAATAATTGAATTTCTTTTTCATTTAAAAAATTCAATAATGTACTTTGAATTTTACTTGTTAAAAAATTAGAAATGACATAAAAAAATATAACAAATTAAATTAAAAACAACAAATATAAATTTTAAACTAATCAATCATGAAAGTTGATTCATATGCAATTCTATATTGATTGAAAAATGACAAATCTTACCTTTAACATCATAATTTTTTTCATTAATTAATTTTTTAAATGAATATACTTCAAATCTACCAATTTATAGTTTCTTCTAGTTTGTCTACGTCCATAAAATTCTTTAAATTAATATTTAATTTTCATTTTTCAATTATCTTTTTTTTTCAAATCATACGACTTTCTATTTTCAAAATGATGAATTGAAAAGTAAAAATCATAATTACTTAAGTCTAAATTTTAATTTTCAATTTTTTTACTTTTTAAATAATAAATAATAATTTCCTAATTAAAAACATAAACAATTAATTTAAAAAATATATAAATTAGATCAAATTAAGTTGTAAAAATATGAAATAAGAAGTTATCAAGTAATATGAATGAAAGTATATTATTGAAAAATTGTGATTGTTATATAGGACTGTGTCAGTTTGAAAAAATTTCAGAATATATAAAAAAAATTATTTTCCGAGACAAGTAATAAAGTAGAAATTCTGATTACTGTTTTCTTCAGTTTCCTTCGAATTTTTTTCAGGAAAACAGGTTTAGTTTTCCACTTGATTGTTACTTCTAGAAAGTGAAACCCTCTAAACGACACCGTTTCATGGGGACGTAGGCTTCTCGAAATTGAATGACACCGTACTTTAGGAAGTCGATGTTTGGGCTTCACACCGTGCCTGGGGTAACAGAGGGCTGCGCTTTTCCTCCCTAGTTCAGGCCAGAGCATTACTTCGTCTTCTTATTCTCTGCCTGCATCGTCTTCGTCTCCTATTCTTTTCACTGTTACAGGTAGCTATCAGCTTCCAAAATAAATTTCTGCTTTCTTTCTTTTTGTTAAAAATTAGCTAATTTTGCTATTGATTGTATCAGTTGGTCTGTTCTGTTTTCTGATTTGATGGAGTTATTAAATTCATCAATTCCAGAGTTCAGCAATTTCCAATTAGGAAATTCTGAAGATATTTCCGTAGAAACCGACGGTTACAAGAATCGCGTTGATGAACTGTTTCAGAAAGTTGATAAGGTAACTCGATTTCTTTTCGCAATTGCTTTTTTTTTTTCCCGCTGCGGCTGTGTAATATATGTTTGCTGTTGTTCTTAATGGTCTAGCTTGAGCATAGAGTGAATGAGGTTGAACAGTTCTTCACGAATGCGAACAAGAAGCAACAGACTGGTGGTTCCAAAGGTAGCTCCGTTGTTAAAGATAAAGATAAGGAGAATAGACATGTTCCTAGCATAAGGAAACAGCAGCAAGATGCATCCAAACGGGAAGCTGCTGCTGTAAAGCGGATGCAAGAGCTTATGCGTCAATTTGGTACAATACTGCGCCAGGTAAATTGGTGATAATTATATTACACTGTGAAATTTGCTTGGCTTATTTGTTGTTTTACATTGGAATTAAGATGTTGAAGTTGATATGGATATCTTTACCTGTATGCATCTTTTAACTAATGTTTAGAATCTTTTGGAACCTTTGTGAATTATTTATGAATCTTTTTGGCCTGCTAACCTTATCAGTAATTGTTGTTCAAAATTCACTATATTGTTCTTTATCTAAAAGATTGAGCAGTAACACGTTTAAGAATGCATAATGTCTTCGTAATTAGGTTATACCATTTCCGCAAGGATATTACTACAACTAATAGAGCAGCGATATGATTATCTGTACTACGTAAAATTTGGAGAAAAGCGCTGATAGACTTTTTCAATGCATAAATACAACACGAAGTATAGGTAGAGTTGGAGCCTTGGAGCAACAACAGTAGAGTTGTCTCCAACAGGCCATGTCTTAGAACGGTGGAATCGTTAGTAGTCAAATGCGCAAGAGGCTTGCTTGTTGCCTGGTCTTAAGGCGCAAAAATAGCACACTAAATCGGTGGAATCAGCCACTGACATGCACATAAGAGTAGGCTACCTACAATTCACCCCTCGGGGTAAGTCCTTGCGTGAGTGTGAGATCAGATGCTTCATTCACCGGACTACATTTTTTTAGGTTACATACATTGGAGGAGAGCTGTATTAGTATAGGATTGTGCTTTGAGCAATTAATGGCAAATGAGAAATATGTCACGGCTGGATGACAGTTGAGACTAATTTGTCCTTTAATCGAACCACTATGTGTTTCTCTTGCTTCATTCTTTTCTCTCAAGTTAAAGTTTTGTACAGAGTCCCAATCTTTTTATCACAGGAAAATAAGATTTATAAGGCATTCTTTTCTCTCAGGTTTGAAAACATCTGGTTTTTTCTCACTTGGAAATTTTACTTCGTTTCTTGTCTTATTTTGATGAATTAAGACAATCATAGCCCGTAGGTAAGTTCAAAGATAAAATCAGGAATTTATTGTTGTAAAAGAGAAAACACTTCTTTCTGTTATCAGTTCTTTCCATCCTCTTTCTTATCAGTTGAATCTTTTTATTAGCATATTATATTTGGCTGCAACTTGCAAGAAGTCAATTTTATCATGCATTTTTCATTTTTTTTTTGTTTCAGATCACGCAGCACAAGTGGGCATGGCCTTTTATGCAACCTGTAGATGTCAAGGGTTTGGGTTTGGATGACTATTATGAGGTAACCTTTTCATTTATGCTTTTCTATCTCTCCAGTCATAAAAATGTAAGAATTTCAATGCCTTATTTCTGTTGTTATTTTAAATTTATTTTCTGTAGTTGCAAAATGTTATTGGCTCGCTGGGAATATGTCTTGTATTTGCCTCAGTACATTACTGCTTGGCCACTCTCTAACACACACACACACACACACACACACACATATTTGTCTATAACAAGTCCATGTTACTGACATCCTAAGGTAGTTATGGACAAAAGTGTTTACATCTCTAGGAAGTAGTATCGGGTTTTTCATTCAGGATTGTAGGATTGAAGTTGATGCATAATGCATAATTTGGCAGGCTTGAGTATATATGCTGTATAATGCAATCTGTTTACAGAGCATTCATTATCAGTAAGTCAAGATGCACGCTTCTAGGGAAGAAGCTGCATTTAAAGGTTATATGATATTATGGCTGCATTTTACAATTGAACTAGATTAAAGCAGGATATGGGAGAATGAGCAACTACTTCGTCTGTAAACTAATTTCTCATCTGTCTGCTGTCATAGTCCACCTAATTCATCAGATAATTTGGCCTTTCATAGTGGAGATCCACAAACTTTCTAAAAAGAAAATTTGATACCATGTACTTGGCCTCATTCTATCGAATATAATCATCCCATTTGAGGCTCTTAAAACTTCTCAGTGTGTAGATATTATTATCTTGGCTCAGCTTGCACTTCTACAGTTATAGATGAGAGCCAAAAGCCATGAAACAAAGACCATTTTTATTAGTTTTGATGGCAATAACTCCATGGGATGTTGCACGTGATGTTAACCTTATGTTACTGATATTGAATTTTTTTACGTGTTAATTAACTCCTTTTTGCAGCTACCCAGGCTTAAATATATTTACGGTATTCTCAAAGTTTACAAATATATGCGTCTCACTGTTTTTTTTGTGAACTTATTGTTTTAACATCTACGTAATTAAAGAACAATGGTCAGTGATTTTTTTATTCAGTTGTGAATTGTGATAAGAATTCTGTTCCGTGTTTATTCTTGACACACACTATATGAAAGATACGAGTGTTACTTGTTACTCAATTGAAGATAACTTTCATTTTGTTTTCATATAGGTTTTTTACTCGTGACTGCCTGATTATAGGATGTTGAATTTCTTTGATGAATTTTACTTTTTGTGGTACTCCTAGGTTATTGACAAGCCCATGGACTTCAGTACAATAAAAAATCAAATGGAGACTAAGGATGGTACTGGATATAAGAATGTCAGGGAAATTTGTGCCGATGTAAGGCTAGTTTTTAAGAATGCTATGAAATATAATGATGAAAGAAGTGATGTGCATGTTATGGCTAAAACCTTGCTGGCAAAATTTGAGGAGAAGTGGCTACAACTCTTACCCAAAGTCTCTGAAGAGGTAGTGTTGTATTGCTTGGTTCATAAAATCTTAGTATCAGTAGCCTTGTTATTTTCGCTGAAGAAAATGTCACATGACCATTCTACTTTTGTTTTTGTTTTCTCATTGATTCTTGTATTGAGTACAATTTGATGCATCCACAGGAGAAAAGGAGGGAAATGGAAGAAGCTGAGGCTCAGTTGGACATGCAACTTGCTCAGGAGGCTGCTCATGCTAAAATGGCAAGAGAATTAAGCAATGAGGTATAAAAGAACTGCGGGTTTAATTAGCTGGAAAAACCCATTTTATAACCTACTGTAGTCTTAAGTCCGACAGGCTTTAATAAACTGCAATGAACTAATTTCAGCTTTATGAGCTTGATATGCATTTGGATGAACTTAGAGACATGGTTGTTCAAAAATGCAGGTTTGTTCGAATACTTCTACAGTAAATTCTACCTACTTTGCTTTTCTAATGTTATAATAGTTAATTTGTCACATGTGATTTCTTTTTCATTTATGCATTTCTCTAGTTTCGTTTTGTTTGCATCTTCACTTAGTCGAGTAGTTGAACAGAATGGCATCCTTAAAAAGTAATTAAAGCTAATGGTGAACAAACTAATTCTTTTAGCTATCTAATAGGCTTTGCTTATGATTTGACATCACCTCATTGATTTGCATTACTGTCACTTGATGCTGAAGGTGTGGTGCTATGAATGACGATCAATGTTTTTTCTTTTGCATGGAAGTTTTTATGGGCATCATCCATCTGGCAGGTCAAAATGCATGTTTCTTGAATATATTGATCAGTGCCGCAAATGGCTGCATCAGCATTTGTTAGGGGATATTTTTTTCCGTTGAGACATATTCTGCGTTAATTCAGTTGGGTAGCATTTTTCTTGTGCAACTAAATGGATCATGGACTTACTTATCAGGAAAATTTCAACTGAAGAGAAAAGAAAGCTCGGGGCGGCCCTCACAAGATTGTCTCCTGAAGACCTTACCAAAGCATTGGAAATTGTTGCTCAAAGTAACCCTGGCTTTCAAGCTACAGCTGAAGAAGTTGATCTTGACATTGATGCACAGGTCTTAAATAATACTTTTCTTGTTTAATTACCTTTTTTCTATCTTTAAATTATACGCTGTCTTAAACGAATTATCCATGCCAATCTCCTTTTAGAGCGAGTCCACTCTATGGAGGCTAAAATTTTTCGTCAAAGACGCCCTAGAAGTGCAGGGAAAAAATGCTGCAAGCACAGGTGGGAATAACAACAGTAACTCCACGGCAACGAACAATAACAAATTGAACAACAATAAGCGGAAAAAAGAGATTTGTGAAGCAATCGCCAAAACCGCCAAGAAAAGGAATAAAAAGTCGTCAACTTGATCAAATTGTGACACGTAAGTTAGTTTGAACTCAGGTTGCTGTTGATGCGTGGAAAATGATGCTGCGTTTTATTGATGTAATTTTGTTGTGCTACGTTTTAGTAATTTATGCAGTCGTTTTGTTAGAGGAGATTGAGTTGTTTAATTTAACGGGTTTGTTAAAGCTGCTGTGCTCTGTGTTTTGGGTCATGCTTATTGCAAATGAAAAATGTCTTTCTCCGTCGACTGGCTTTCTTCTGTTTGTTTCTCCTCCCTTTTCTCTATTTTCTTATTAGTTTTTCATCGTCGGAAATTTTACTCGTATCATTTGGTATCTTGCATCGATCTCACTCACAGCAGTTTAAGGAGCTCGGAGAAAATCTTAGAAATATGGTAAGAATTATGTTTGGTGAGAGCACAAAGATACAAGTGCTTTGTCTCATGGAGTTAAACTAGAGGAATGAGATTTTGTGGCTGGAGAAATATTGACAAATCCCAGACCGAGCTTAACGATGAAACAGAGCAAGTAGCAAACGACACAGCCGAACCAGCGACAACATAAATTAAATACTTAGGAGCCTATTTCCACCACTCAATAATCGTATCTATGAATCTGCCTAGTGCTGCGGCTAAATCATGAATTTCCCACCGAATATTTCCATTCATGAAGCGGAGGTTACTTTAGAAAGAGAAGCAGTCTTGGTTGAAGAATCTCCATTTTACCCGTGTCATTTTTTTACTTTGGTAGCTCTGTTTTATTTACTTATTTTTTTTAAAATTTGCCTCATTTGGACTTACAATAATAACGAAGGAAAACCTTATCCCCAACCCACCCGAATGTGGACTTGAACATGTGATCTCTAGGATCACAGCTTCATGTCTTAATCAACTAGGCTAAGACATTTGCCACGTAGCTCTGTTTTATTTGAAACATTGATATCTAGTGACTTGGGTTTCTGTTATTTCTCTCCAATGATACAGGATTGCAAAAATCTTTTGTGTCTTGCTTATTATTATTATTATTATTATTATTATTATTATTATTATTATTATTATTGATTTTTTAGTAAATTTAAACATGTCTGTTGTTTGATTGTTTTGTAAAATGATACATGTAAAATTTTTCTTTCAAAAGGTGCTAGTGGTTTCAAAATTATCAAAAATAGGATTTTCAATTTAATGGTTCATAGAAACAAATATGTTAATATTTATATATATACAAGGAAAAATAATAATGATAAAAGTTAAAGTAGAAAGTAATAAAATAATAATATTCTAGTTTGATGGAAAAAATTGAAGTGAATAACTGAAGATCTGAATACTGTAAAAATACCGAATAATAAAGAAAAATAGGATTTGATGAGAAAATTTGATTTAGGGTTGGAAAGTTAAAATTTTTTTATTGCACAACAGAAAAACAAAAAGAATACAACAAAAGCAAAGGAGCGGATATGCCAACTACTAAATTGGCAGCATCACTATACATTTTGAAGTGTAATCTACTCTTAAGATTTAACACCTATACATATTCCGGAATTTAGCGACAACTTTTCCTTCTAGCTACTTTTTGTCATTTTTCTGAAACATCAAATTTTGATTAATACTCGTACAAATTCTACTCAAAACTTGCCTCCAAACATAAACAAACAAATACTTGTCATATTCCGATGAAAGAAGACCAGTTCCCAAAATTCTGTACAATAAATTTTATAGTATATCTGACTGCTAGGGGATTAAACAATTGTACTATTTTCAATAATTAATTTAAGATTTTCTATAAATAATATTATTTACCGGTGTATAACTCTATACATGGAAAGTAAATTTCGAGTCTATTTTCCAGTCCTCAACTTCGTTAAAAGAATTATGCATGGAAAGGTACAACTATTAACGATAAGTACTTATTTTGTATCAGTAAGTTGATTTTTTTACAAAAAATTCAATGCAAGTCAAATGTGAGAGGAGATTTAGCCATGTTCTTTTCAACATCTGAAACCTGAACTGAACTTAATTGAAGTTAACTGAACTTAACTGAACTGAACAAAACTTAATGGACCTGAATTGAACTTAATAAACCTGAACTTAACTGAACTTAATAATAATACATTAATTATTAAAATAATAGTAAAACCAATAACTACTAAAAATAATAAATAATCAATACTAATCATTAAAAATAATGTTAAAAGATATTAATTAATTATTATAATATATAATAATAAAATTAAGTGCAAAAAGTATAATAGTAATAAAAAATATTAATTATAATTAATATAAATATAAATTAATAATTCTAATATATTATGATGAATAATTATTAATATATATAAACAATAGCTATGATGGTAACTATCTAAATTTAATAATAAAAAAATAATTTTAATAACATTAATAATTAATAAAAGTATGTTATAGAACATAAAACCATTTAATTATAATTTTGTTATTCAAATAATAATTATCATTGAATAAATAATATTTTTATATATCTTGTAATTTGAATTAAGATTATTATTAACTATTAAATTATAAATAATAAAATTAATAATGTTTTTAATTAATAAATATCATCGTGTTATTTTCTCATATCACATTTTCTAATTAAAAAATGTTATGATTATACTTAAAAATGTCATTATATTATAATGAAATTCGATAATTTGATTATCTTAATAACACTAGTAATCATTATTATATTTATAATTATTGTTATTATGTTATCAAATAATTATTTAATATTGTTATTATTATTATTGTTGTTGTTATTATTAATTTTTATTAAAATATTAATTATAATAACTATTATTAAAATTATAATTAATGCACCTGAACTGAACTTAATAGACATTGACTGAACTGAACTGAAATGAACTGAATTTAATGGACCTGAACTGCACTCAACTGAACTAAATTGAATGTGAAGAGAACATGACCTTAATTTTTACTTTTACAAAAATATATTTTTAGGGAGAGGTTATCGATAAGCCAAAGTTTGAAAGTTAGAGTCGGTTTTGTTACAATTATTTGTAATTACTAATAGTTTTATAGTTGTTTCAGATAACTTCCCGAAACAGTTAAAATCAGTTGTCAAAGGAGTTTACAAATTTCCACTAGCCATGTTCTCTTAAAATTCTATTAGTTAAATTTACCCGAATCAAACTAATTTCATCATAAATTTATAATTAGAAAAAACTGATTTCAATTCGAAAAGAACAAGGTTAGCCTATTATTATTTGCCAGTTCCTCTCAACAATCCTTTCAAGAGACTGTTTAATTTGCTCTTTTGCCTTCTTTTCTATTGGAAAAAATTGGGTCTTTATTATTCCTTAAGCTTGATTCTGTATATAATAAACATTGGTCAAGCAGTATAGGACATTTCCAACCCTACGATACTATCTTTCATTTTAAATTCTAGAATTTGAAGTTGTTATAATGTTTATTATCTAACATTTCATTTCAAATTTCTACTTAAAAAAAACATTATTATTTAATTCATTTCTACTTAACTCGAAACAATAAACAACCAATCAAACTGAAAGTAAAAAAACAAAAATTAAAACGTAAAAAATATTATTAATTTTTTTTTTTGAAGTTGTTAGTAGCAACTTTAAAATTTTAAACGATACTTGAAGCAGGATTGAAGCTTCAAATTCCAATCCAACCTCATTTTGAAATAGGGTTGGAAATGTCCGAACTAGTAAATTGAACATATTTTGTTCAATGTTGTCATTTCTTTGTCAAACATCCTACTTCTTACTATTGGATGTCAGAAATCTTGCTATGTCATAGTTCCGGCACCTAACTACAACAAGCTTAAGAAAAATATTCTTCCTTGAAAACTGAAACGCATACATTGTAATATTAACATATATGATCCAATATCAAGTATGAAATGTTATTTTTCTCCCGTAGTTCATTATCAATATACCTCTCTATGATTAATAAATATTTCATGTAATTAAGCAATTCTTTTAAAAAAATAAAAAATATTTTATGCATAAATTTCAGAAAATACAGCTATCTGTTTTACATGAATTCATTTGTTTCATTTTTATGACATTAACGGATATGCAATAACAATACTAATGTTTTAAAAATCGCTAGGCATAGCCTAAGTGCATATATTTGTATTTTTTAGAGCCTAGGCAAGGCTTGTTATTAGGTCCCACACTTGGGGGAGTTAGGCAGTAATTTTTAAAACATTGTGCAATACACAAATAACATGAGCAATATGATTCCCCATTTTAACAATAAGTTATCAAAATAACCCGCTTTAATTTGACCAAATACTAAGCCATGATTTTAAAGCATATTATTCAACTATTTCTTGTATATCTCCTTATATAGAGTCTATTCGCGACGGGACAAGACATGCGCCGTTAAAAAGAACGAACAGTACAAATTATTAGAATTTTTCAAATATATAATAATCGTTGAAAACATAAAAAAGGTTGATCCAAGAAATACCGATGGAAAACCGAGTGCATGAATGTTAATCCCAGGGGTGTGCTGGCGCACGTGGATATTACTTATTGGTCAATACATCTTTGTTATTGAAGAAATATATAATTCATTTTCAGCCTCCTTAGTATGCTGTAATCACCTATTTTCTCTTGTCAAAATGTTCTCGTAAAACTTTATAAAAGTTTACTATAGTTTACCCTCTGATTGTTTTATAATGAATGATGTTAGAACGTGTGGGTGTATATTTGCTTCAATGTCAAAGCGTTAAAAAGTCAAATCAATAATAAATTCACACGTGATATAGATTGAAAAGTTAAACAATAAATTGATACATGACCCAAATTGAAAAGTTAAATAAATTATAAATTGACATGCGGCATAAATTGAGAAGTAAAGAAAATGAATCTGCCATATCAACGATAAGCAACGAATTAAACTTACCGGTTATGTTTTTGAAATATAGAGGACATGAGATATATGGCACATAGATCACGATAATCTAATACCATACATGCACTTTTCACCTATTTTTGTAACTTATTTTTATGAATTTTCATTTATAATTTCATACACGTCTTTATTTTCTATTGTATTAGGTAATAGTTAGTGGTAACAACTTATTTTTGGTGATACCATATTCTATTTTAATTGTATAACTTATTTATTTGGTGACGACACTTGGAATATAGTTTTAACTCCTACCATAACGATTTGACCATTTGCATAGATTATTTGATTAAGAGTGTTGCTTGTGTGATACAAACTTTTTATTATTTTTCTCTGCAATAATTAACAAACTTTTAACTAATTCCATTCTATAATATACTTCTTATGGAAAATATTGCTCTCAAATTTAGGTTGTAATGATTTAAGCACATCCTTTTCATCAATAGAATTTATTATTCCGGTTGTTCATCTATTTTTAGGTATTTGTCTTAATTGGTTTGTCATATTGAAATAAAACTGAATTTTCAGTATAATACTAAATTATATTTTATGTGCATGCATGATATAATTTTAAATTTTAAAACTTTAATATTAATATACAGCTATTGATTTTCCTTGTTTTATGTTAAGTTAGAGTACGCATTTTTTTTAAATTATTGTATTCGTTTTACTGTATTATTAAAAAAATTTATGTTCTATCAACTTCATTTTTATTCAATTTTTTTTTAAAAAAACACGGGATTGTAGGTTTAAACCCCATAATCAATAAAAAATAGTAAAATATCACCTTATTTATTAAAAACAAGAAGAAGAATATATATATTAACCCAAGTTTTGGTTGATTTGTAATTGCATTACTCGAGCTCAACCCTATATTGGGTTATATTTCTCAATTAGCATTGGCATATAGTGTTCTTAATTTAATTTTGTTGCTTAATTGATGAAAATGACTCTAAAGTCATGTTGAAAACTTAGAATATATCTTCATTTGAGAAGCACCAATTGAAAAAACGAGAATTCACTCTCACCCACTTACAACTCTTTATTCATACAACCAGGCTTGTATGTAATATCTCACATATGGATCTCGCATTATTCAATGGCAAAAACTATATAGCTCCTTATTGAGTTACTCACATTGGTGAATGAAAAAACTACAAGTCTTTCTATTTGTAGAAAGAGAATTTTCCTTTTAAGTACTAATTGGATTTATACATTAACTCAAAAAATATCTTTTATGTAGCATAGGGATGTACTCTAAAGTTAATTGAATATACATAAAAATTAGATGTTTTACAAAACACATAAAGTGTAAAATGGCATAGAAGTCATGTGGTGGATAGACAATATAAAAATAGGCATGTAATTCAACAAAAAAGATTACATTAGAGTTTGCATGAAAAGAAGTCAAGGCATGAGTTGGGCATTACATTACCATGCCTAAAATCATTGGAAATTGAACAAATATATTTACAAAATTCCTTTACTTATACTCCTACCGCCCAACTAATTAAAAGTCGCCAATCAAAAGTCAATCATTAGTACTAACAACCCAATTAATTTAAATATAAAAACTCTCTTTAAATACTCTAGAAATCACATCACTAACTTCAATCGGTCATTTTACATAATGGACATGTCCATAAAGAGCTCCTTTTCTTCTTTTCTCTTTATCTTGATTTTTACCCTTATCATTTCTCCTATTACTGCAAATTGGCTTCATGACCAACAAAAAGATAGGATCATCAAGTTACCAGGGCAACCAAGCCACGTGAATTTCACCCAGTTCTCAGGATACATCACGGTAGACCCGCCCGCAGGGCGAGCCCTTTTTTACTGGCTTATTGAAACCCCAAAGTCGGTCCGGCCCAAATCAAAGCCATTGGTTTTGTGGCTCAATGGTGGGCCTGGTTGCTCTTCTATTGCTTATGGGGCTTCAGAGGAGGTTGGGCCGTTTCGGGTCCGGTCCGATGGCAAGACCCTCCACTTGAATCCTTATGCTTGGAACAAAGGTAACAAATTTTTTTTTGAAAAAATTTTACTTATTCAAGAACATAAGAATTTGAATTATGTTTGGTTAATGCAGTGGCAAATTTGCTGTTTCTTGATTCACCTGCTGGGGTTGGATTTTCGTATTCGAATACATCGTCGGATATATACACTGTTGGTGACAAGAGGACAGGTACTTTATACTTGCATTAATAAGAGAAATTAAGTGTAATCAGACAACCTAATTTTGATTAAAATGCAGCAAACGATGCGTATACATTTCTTATAAACTGGTTTAAGAGGTTCCCTCAATACAAACACAGGCCTTTTTACATTGCTGGAGAAAGCTATGCAGGTTTCATTTATTTGTTATTTACAATTATTTATTTATGATCATATAGTTATAATTAACGTAATTTTTTCTTATAATAATATTTATTTTCAGGTCATTATATTCCGGAGCTATCGCAAATCATTGCCCGGAAAAAGAATCCCATCATTAATTTCCATGGGTTTTTGGTAAATTTCATATCTGGTATAAATCAAATTTAAATATTAATGACTCTTCAGTTTCACATTTGATATTAACCTAATCTAAAATAGCAAATGATACATTTACAATGACTTGTCAATGAGTAACCGATGATTAGGGATCAATTTTGGCTCTCTTAAAAAGTCTCTATAGGACATTTAATGTATTAATTTTCGTATTTTACAGTTCTTATTGCTGGCTGATTTGATGCCACAACAAACAAAATTTTAAAAATTATATTATTATTTTTAAAAACTATTCTAAAAACTTTATGTAGACCAAATTAATTGTTTGTCCCATAATAGCGAGTCCAGCATTTATTGGGTAAATAAAATGACTCATCATTTATTGTTATTTCTCCAATTTGCCTCTTTCTTAGTGAACACTAATTACAGAAATTAGGGACGAAGCAAAGTAACTTGTAATCAGTAGTTGCCGACATATTTATTAAAGCAACGCTCCCACACATACAATAATTTGTAATTATTGATATCTTATGAGAAATTTATTAACAGTAACCCCAAATTGATCCTTAATTAGCCGAAAAAAGTTGTTACATATTTTAACTATTTCAATAATAATAATAATATTGATGTACACGCGACGACTTCTTTTGAATATTACTGTTAGCAGTGAAATTTATGTTGTGATTCGGTGTGATATGTAAATATATATTAATTTTGATGGCAAATGGGTAATTAAGAAAAATGAATGATGCAGTTGGGGAATCCAGTAATAGATGATTATCATGATAATATTGGAACGCATGAGTATTGGTGGAGCCATGGCTTGATTTCAGATTCAACTTACCAATCTTTGAAGAAATATTGCACAAATGACTCATTTTTATTCCCTAAAAATGAGTGTTATAATGCATTGGATGATGCTTTTTCTCAATTTGGATCCATTAATCCTTACAATATTTATTCCCCTCCTTGCCCTTCATCTCCTTCTGCTTTTCATCTCAACAATTCACTGGTAATTACTTTTACTGTTATTATAATAATAATAATAATTATCATCGTCGTCATCATCATCATGATCGTTATCAAATTGTAAATATATTCATTCCGAATTACTTGTCACTAACGTCTATTATCACTTTAAACTTTCACCAGTTTTTACCGCTACCATGAACTTAGAAAATGATCACTTTAAGTTTGTAATGTGCCTTTTAAGTTTCCAAACTTGGAAAAACCAAATCAAATTAGTCATACATAACACATAACAAATCAAAAGTTGTCACAACAAGAAAAATGTTTAATACATAGTTAGCCCCTCAACTTGACATCTTTTACTAGTTGTCGGCCCAAATTTTAAAAGGGTTTTACCAACCCCTTGAACTTGGCAAAAGTACAATCATCAACCCCTTAAAGCATGTGTCACATTCTGATGATGAGGGAGAAGAAAATAAAAATTTGAAATTTTTGAAAAGATCACACATGGCATTAAGGGAGGGGACTGGCAAGTGCAGTTTTGCAAAGTTTAAGGGTTTGGTAAATGTGTATCAAACCCAAAGAAAAATGACAAACCGATACAATTATGTCAAAGTCATGGTGGAAACTGACACGTTTGTGAGCTTAGAGTGGTAGTAGATGTTTAGTATCAAGTGAGGGGCCTTTTCAAAGTAACAATGATTATTAAATTTTGATTAGTAACTAATTGAATATGTTTAATTGAAAAATTAAAATGAAATATAGCCATGGAAGTTCAGAGGGAATGACGAGTGCGTGGTGATGAACACAAGAAGATATATGAACCGTCCAGATGTTCGAAAGGCTCTTCATGTTCCTAACTTCAAATCTGTTCCTCATCCATGGCTTACTTGCAGGTTTATATATTTTTTTATTAATTGAATTTGTTATGCACTCCTTAATGAATTATCGAATTTATTTTTATGCAGTTCTATAGTTAGAAGAAAATGGGGTGATACTCCTAAATCCATGTTACCAATCTTCAAACAACTTATCGCTTCTGGTATTAGAATTTGGGTCTTCAGGTAATTATTTCCATATTTCTCAATTCTCAGTATCATGTTCATTAATGAAAAATTGATCAAATTTTTTTTATAATATTAATAAATATACACCCAACCTTTTTTTATGAAATAATGTATCATTTTATAAATTTTGTTCGCTGTGTACCCACTGTCTCATATTTCTTAAATTCTTCAATTTTCAATATACGTATTTTCCAATAATTAAATATATGTACTTATAATTTTCAACAACGAAAAATATATATTAAAATATAGATTTTACATGGTCTAATTAACGTGCAATTGAGTATTAAAGTGAACGGGCCATGTATTTTATAAGTTACCCAGGCCCATCAATAATTCATGCCTTCGAATTATAGTTTATTTTATTTTATTTTTCTAATGGGTTACTTTTCGCAGTCCAGTTTTATTTCGGATGGCCTTTATCTTATCATACATGTCAAAACATCACCCTTTAGAAAATAAACTTGTTCAGCATTAAGGGCTGAGGCTCGGACGGACGAAATTCATTCATGTAGTGGGACAAACGGTCACAAATTCTGCTAGTGTAGCAACATAGGCGGAAATTGTATCTGCTTGTGTCATGACATGGACAGAAATTCTGCATGCCCATGTTTAAGAGGAGGGTGGAAATTCCCTCCGCAGGCGTCACAACGCAGATGAAAATTCTGTTCGCCATCCGTTTCCATCATGGAACAAGCGGGTCTGCTTGTGCCACGGACTTGGTGGGATTTCCGTCCACCCAGTCACCCAGCAGAAGATCTCAAACTTTTTTAAAATTTTTTTTGAACAAAATTGAAATTTGAAAGTTACCTGGAGTGATTCCTTGCGTCATTGTCGGTCCATTGAATGGGTGGAGAGGAGATGTGGGTCCTTGCGTAGAAAAAGTAGCCGGATTTGAGAGAAAATATGTTAGAGAGGATATGTGGGTTTTGAATGAATGGAGGTTAGTTATGGTATTTACGAGAAAAAATATAAACGGCGTGAAATAATATTGAGCGAGACATAGCAATTTAGTTTTCCAGATTATATGGTATAATGACTTTGGTACATACAACAGCGGAGACACAGATGCAATATTGCCGTTGACTGCAACCAGACATTCCATCGATGCATTGAAGCTCAAAGTATACAGTAACTGGTACCCTTGGTATGACAATCAGGAACAGGTACGTACTTCCTCTTATTCATTAACGAATTTAAATAATTTATTAATTTGTTACTCTTTACGGTTCGCCCTTTTTCCCCTGTGAAACTATAACCATTACGTAGGGTGTCTTCTACAGTACGTAAAACGCTCCAAAATGGCCTTACAAGAATATATATGGCATCATATTTTGTTAACAAATATGCCTATCAACAACTATTTCGGAGCGGCTTTACAAAAAAAAAAAAAAAAATACAGCGATAAATAAAATAAGAATGGTGAAATATATATAGGTGGGAGGATGGAGCCAAATATACAAGGGATTGACATATGTGACAGTGAGAGGAGCAGGCCATGAGGTTCCTTTAACTCAACCCAGACTTGCTCTATTATTGTTTAGGCAATTCTTGAATAATGATCCAATGCCTGCTGCTTGGTCTTAGAATTCTTTCTTTCGTTAATTGTTTTTTAATTTTTTTCCCTTGATAACATAATTTTTTTGTGTTCTTTGTATAATATTTATATACATTTTAGTACAATGATACTGTTCAAGTAAATGAATGGGTGTCACTCAAACTTTTTAATTTCATGCATGAGAGTACAAATTCGTAGTTGATGACACATCTATATTGGCTTTGTAAACAAACAAACAAACATGTAATTTGATGAAGAGTATAATTGCAGAATCTATGTGCAATTGTTTTCCGGGCTGTCACAACTTGGTCCAAAGCCTAAATTTTAAGTTTGTCCTTTTCTCCAAAAAATTGTTTGACATTTAAGCCAAATACTAATAATTTGGAATCAAATTTAGGCTATCCAACATATATGAACATACAACTCCTAATTCAACCTTACTTTCTCTCTTCTTCGCAATTTATATCAACTTACAAAGTGGTATAGAATTGACATAAGAGTTTTGACTAGGTATACATTTGGTATAAAGCCCTGATACCATCCATTTAGATCAACTTAAACAAATGGTATGAAATTGGTATAAGAGTTTTATACAAGGTATAAAATTGGTATAAAGCCCTTATACCCAATACAAAATTAGTATGAAGTCCTTATTCCATCCACTTAGACCAGCTTAAAAGAAGTGGTGTTAACTGTTATAAGAGCTTTTATACCATACTAAAATTAGTATAAAAGCCTTAGACCATCCATTTAGACAAGCTTACAAAACGGTATAAAACTATAATAAGAGCTTTACACCAATAAATCTAGTATAAAGTTTGTATATCATCCATCTAGACCCTGTACAACATATGGTATAAAACTGGTATAACAGCCTTTTACCATCTATAGAACTAGTATAAGGCCTTATACCCTCCATTTAGACCAGCTTACAAAGTGGTATTTAATTGATATAAGAGCTTTATACCAAGTAAAAAAACTAGTATAAAGTCGTTAAATCATGTATAAAACTAGTATGAAGCCCATATATCATCAATTCGGACAAGCTTAAAGGGAATATTCTAAAAAAATTGATTCATATGAGTTTATATTAAATGGAAAGAAAACTTCCTAACCCACCTCGGATGTGACTCGAACCTAAAACCTCTAGAATCCATAGCAGTTGTCTTAACCACTAGAATAAGACTTCAGTCACAATGTACAAAACTTAATTTAATTCATTGTATTTCATAAAAACTAGTGTAATATACTGATTATATTATATGTAAACAAAGATAAAATAAAAACCATACCAAACAATGTCTGTTCATCTAAAAGGTATCACAAAAGCAACAATGCCTGATGAAATAAGGAAAGCATTATATGAGCACAAAAGTGATAATTCCTCAATTTTTTGATACAGTTTGAAAGCAATACACCAAAGCTTTTAGATGCAATAAAGAAGATTAAAGATGTACTAGAAGAAGATTTAAACTTTAAAAAGAAGTAGACAATAATGAAATCGTATTTTATAAAATTGTGATATATATATATATATATATATATATATATATATATATATATATATACACGAAATTATTATCTTGTTATTTTATCAAAATTGCTAATTTTTTTGAACTGGACCAAGCCGCGGAGAAAATATTATTTCAGCGAGATTATTAATTTAAAGAGTATTAAATTATAGAGGTTTTACATATGTTTTCGGAGGTGGAATATTCCCTTTCAAATGATAGAGATTTTCACATTCAATTAATAAAAGAATAAGATTTAAAAAAAATTAATTAGTAAATAAGAAGAAAACAAGAAGTTTCATCTTAAAGTTGCCTGAAACATATTAAAACAACCTTTAACTTCTAAATAAATTATCGAGTAAACTTTAAAAAAGTACCATATCATTTTCAAAATGGGCATTGAGAAATTTTGAGTCTCAAAAGAGGGACTGAGGTTTGGAACTGCTAGCAAAACTATGTTTTTTCACTGACACGTCAATGATGATGACATAACAAGGGAAAATCTAGTAAAAAAATCAATTTCTTCATCTTCTACCCTTTAATCCTAGATCCAAGATCTCAACTTTTATTCCCTTTCTTCCATTTCACCAATGCAACATCCTTACTAATGTTGATTTCTTCAAAACCCCAACTACCCTTAAGATCACCGCTTTTATTCTACTCTCCATCACCTTGTTCTACCTCGGTAAGTGCTGGTCCTTTAAAGCCATTGAGCAGCTCATCTTAATTCTTCAATACTCCACATAAATCCATTTCCATTTTACCCAACTTCAACAAGTCTTTCAACATCACTGAGATAGTTGGCCAAAACTAGTCTCAACAGTGCTTGATAAGTTGTTAGCTTTGGCTCCCAATCCATCGCCTTCAGATCCATTTCAATCTCAATCAACTTCCCCGTTAGAGGATTTGAGTCGGATGTTTGGGATTGTGGATACGAGGGGAAAATGAGCGATGATTTTGAGGTTGGGCAATTTGAACCGGAGGTTATGGATGGTAGAGGTTGTTACAACTATGAAAATGGCGGTTTTGGTTGAAATGGTGTCACCACTATGGCTACGACAATGATGGTTTGAACTGATGAAGCTGTTAAGAGAATGATGATGATTTTGAATGACGAAGCTAAAGCTGGATGCAGAGTCGCCATGGCTGTTATGATTGAACTGTGTTTGGATATCATTGTTTGTAATTCAACTTTGGGGTTAGTGTTTTGTTTATAATTCGATGAAATTAGCATGTTAAATTTGTCAGAGAAAAGTACAAAGAATTTATTATGGTAATGTGTTTAACATTGATCTACTAAGGTTGATTTTTGGTAATTAAGCTTTCAGTATGTGGGCATTTTTCTGGGTATTTGGGTGAGAAAAGTGTGAGTTACCTATTTTACCATTTTTTACGTCATCATCATTGACGGTGTTAGTGAAAAAACGTTATTTTGCTAACAGTTGGAAACCTCAATCACTCCTTTGAGACCCAAAATTCCTCAATGCCTCTTTTGAAAATGACTCAAATCACATGGAACTTTTTTAAAGTTTACCCTAAATTATTATCATGAACATGCATTAGCGTAGGTCTAAGGTGTTCCTCAACAAATTTTCGAACTTGGTCTAACTTAGTTTCCATAAGATATTCACCTAGCTAATCTTTCGAAGTTGATCCTCCCAGTCCAAAGGCAGAGATTCTTGTATATATATTGTGTAAAATAAAGGTATAATACATTTTTGTTATACCTTATGTATTAGGAAAGCACATAAGTATACATATTGTGAGCGGGCGGGGACTCGACGAGGCTGGCCGCGGGGGCGCGTGCCTCGTGGAGCTGTGCTTCGTTTTGGTGCCTGATCCTGAGATCGTGCGCGTGATCCTGTGATAATATTTGGTTTACAGAGAACCGATCGTGAAATCATTTGCAAGTTCGCGGTAAAAATATTCTGTGATAAATTTCCACTGAAAATGTCTCCTGGGTTTTTATGCGAGGAGACATCATCACAACTTTTGCTTTGAAGTAAAAAATAAGGTTTAAAACTTCATTTAATCATTAAAACTCAGAGTCGCCACCTGGTTCAGCTCTACCAGGAAATTATAGTATAAAAATTTATTTTTACAAATTTAAATACTGAGAGAGAGATTCTGGATACGGACAAAATAATTACTTTTTACCTTTGATTCAAGATATAAGATATTCCATAAATTTATTTTAAAACGAGAAAATACTTTCCTAAGTTCAATTTTATTTTTGTATAAAAATAAATTGATAAAGAAATATTGTAATTAATTCCCTGCACCGATGAACAAACGTTAGAAAATAACAGTTTATATATGTCAGCGGGTTAGTTGCGGTAATTAAATGTTAGTTGCAGTAATTAAAATGTTAGTACGCTCTTTCCCAATATTTGGGAATTTTGGCTTTTATTACAAGGCCTTTATTACAAATTACAACAAGATAAACCACCACAAATCGTAGCGAATATGCTAACAGATTATGGTGAATTATGCTGGTAAATAAATTGCTGAAAAGTAAATAATAAATTAAAACCACCACATAGCGTAGCGAGTCCGCTAACAAAATATGGTGAATAGTGCTGAAAAATAAAAACTGAAAAGTAAATACTGTAAAGTAAATACTGTAAAGTAAATACTGAAAAGTAAATACTG
>CAOJBI010403773.1:0-10279 GCA_948277035.1 Euphorbia corollata
AAGGGTTCCTAAGAGAGTTGGACAAGAAACATCAAATGAAGAGGTCATATTTATTAATGGAAGGTATGAATGCCAGTTTTGTGATAAGTCTTATGATGAAAGGCATCGCTATAATGGTCACCTTGGGAACCACATAAAAGACTATTTTAAGAGAATTCAAGCTTCAGGCGAAGCTACGAAAATCCAAAGAAGCACTGTTCCTTCGTTGGTTGCAGCTCATCCCAGTGCTATGAGTATTCATGAATCAACTGGAATTGATATTGGTTCTGTTGCTACAAACTCTAATTTCCAAAGTAATGATGAACATTATGATGTTCTGGACTCTCAGATAAAAGAAAATGCTGCTGATGAATCTAACTGTCATAAGCAGGATTCAATTTGTTGCATGATTGATGATAAACCAAGAGATTCAAATGATAATGTTGCAGTTGAAACGGAACAGATGTCTGCACCTGATAATATTGTGAATCAACACGTGAATCTGAATAAAGGACATCCACAGAAGATAGGTTCTGATTGTAGGTTGGTTGTTGCGACCAAAACTGATGATGGTGAAACAATAAAAGATAATAGACTTCTTTCTGATGCAATTAATAACACGGAAATTCATGATAAGGACTTTTTCGGGGAAGATAAGGGAAGAACTGTTTCTGGAAACAATTGCTCATCACAAGAGGATGTTGCTGCTAATGGCATAGAGCAAATAGATCTGGAAGGCTGTTTGCTGATTCCTTTTTGTAACGACCAAAAATATGCATCGGTAAATGATGTGCATGGGCTTTCAGCTTCCACTACTGTGGATATGACTTATGGAAGAGTTTCTCTATTGGGTCCATCTTCACCCTTAAATGAGAAAGTAATTATTTCAAATGATAAGGTGACCCAAGTTTCTACTACTGCAATGAAAGAGCCAAGGTATAATGACATTGGTAGTTCTAACAATAATGTCCTACCTGTAGGTTCTGGATCCAATAATGTCACTGTTGAGGATTTTGCTACTGGCAGTGAACTCGAAAACAGTAGCAGGTGCTGCTTAGTTATTCCGACATGGAATGATCAGACATTTTATGCAGAAAACAAAATGAAGGGAACTTACAGGTGCACCATAACGAAAGATGGGCAAGAAATGAAATCTGAAGGCGAACAACTTACTTTATTTGCTTCGGAGCAATGCCTTGGCTCTGAAGATACAATAAATGAGGCTTCTAATGATGCAAGAGATGTAACAGATCATGATGATATCCTTTATGTTCAGGATAGCATGCAAAAGAAAGGAGTTGGTCTAGCTGCATCACATGTAACTGCTGTTGAGCTTGAAAGCAGTTCTGGCAATTCTTTGCATGTTCCTTCTTGCAATGGACTGGCAATTTCTTTGCAGGAGAATGAAGTACTGAATGGTGCACCGGAAAATCTTGGGAATAGAAATTCCGATAGTGATTTGCATAAACCATCTGACAATGACCAAGTTCTCAAGTATGAGAATAATGTGAAAATGGTCTCTTCATTTGGGGGGAATCAGCTTAAAGGGGACACACATATTACTTTGGATGGTACCCACATGGAATGGGATGCGGGAGCCAGTAAAAGTACCATACTGGAAAGATATTCTAATGACTGTTCGCTTGTCTATTCTGGAAGTCAATGGAATGCTACCAAAGTTAATATAACTGGTCAGTACTGTAGTCCTCCTGATGAGCAGAAACAGGTTTCTGCAAAGTGCTCGCTTAATCTCTCTAATAGTGTAGAAGATTGGATTACTGGGAATAATTCAAACAAGGTTTTTACAGGTCAAGCTAAAGAGAAGCTAAAGGTTGTCAAGCCTAGGAAGAATGACGGGGCTACTGGTTTTAGCAGCAATATCCAAGCTACTGAAAGTGTCATGTCTGATTTTATGTGGAAACATGATGAAGAAAGCTACTTGCAGAGAAGTTACGCTGATGCGTCTGGCGTTCCAAATTCTTCAAGTTGTTTTACCACATATGGCCTGTTGTCAGATAAGGTACGAGATACTACAAGTATTAAAGCTACAGTGTGAAAGTATGGCTAATGTTTATGGTGGTTGCAGTTCCGATCACGTCTTTTTATGATCATAAGTTTTTCTTTCATTGGTATTATGAAGTATGAACAACTTGAATGTTTCATAAACAACTTACATATTGCCTAAATAGTCGATTAAGTTATTTTATATGCTTTTGGCGAGTCATGGTTGATGTGGTTACTAAATTGATTATTTATAACATATATACTTTTTTTTTCTCATGAACAGGGTGGGGATGAACTCTTTGGTGAGAAATTTAGTGGCATATCAGGCTTTGAAGTGCTTAGATCTGGCAACATGGAGAATATGGAATATAATTTTATGAGTAATCATCCAGAAGAGAGCAAGGTTTTTCCAGTTGATACAGAAATTGTACAAAGGCTTGGTTCCCCTGACTGGCTTGAGAAGGAAGCTTTGCCTTTGCTACCAAATACTGCAAGCAGGCGACATTTTCCTGCCTCATGTGTCTGGTGCAAAAATGAGTTCCATGTTGAGGATTCTGAATCCGAAACACAAATCGGTTCACTGAATTTTACATGTGCAACCTGCAAGGCAAAGTTCTCAAGCGATTTCAGTTAACTGTTAGTGTTGATGTCTATGCACATTATGAGCTACAGGAAATGCTTATTTGGCAAAATTGGGGTCAGGGGGCAAGAGATCTATTATGAGGTAATCTCTCATAAGTTTCTCCATTTCTACCATATATGTTAGTTATTGTGGTATTTAGTTGTTGTGTTTAAGTCGCTATTTGTGTGGGCTACAGTATTGTCATTTTACTGTCTAGGAAAGATGAAGTTCAAGGACCCGTTTTCTTATTTCTACATGGATGAAGTTAAGTTATTGAAGGTGTGCCTCAAAGGCGCAACATGCACAAGGCCCTTGCCTAGCATCCTAGAATGCCAATTGTGGGCACTGTTTCGAAGGTGCAAACCTTTTGTGGTTATAAGAATGACCCCTCTTCGACTTAAGAGTTATAGATGGCTATAATGATGAGCATTTTGGATGAAAAGGAATGAGCTAGTGTTTGGAGATGATGATGTAACATGGACTTCAATTAGTAGGGCTGTAGGAGATGAATAAAGCTCTTTTAATACTATTGTAGGAGAAGAGGTCATCAATACCTTCTCTTCAACTCAACTACTAGGCTTTGCCGAAGGAAAAGGCTAAAACAGCATCTTTTAGTGTGGGAGGAAAAACCTGTCAATCCTTTGGGGTGAGGTGGAAGAAGAAACCAACTTAGCATATGATTGAATCCTGCATGAAGGGAATAACAACCTTGAAAATGAATTTGCTAATGTTGGAGATGACGGTGGTGATAATGATGAATACAGACTTGAAATACAATGGTTATTAGTGAACTTAGAATTTGCTGGAATTTTTGAATTTATTATTGTCGAAGTACTAATATGGTAGAGTTAGTGTATTTAACACGAGACTTACCACACGTTAGAATTTATGATCAGATTGCGTATATGATAGTATTTGTTGCATTTTAGAGTTTATTGCTTCTAAATGTTTATTGTTGTCATTTGTTGTTTTTTTGTTTTATCTTTTTCATTCTTTAGTGTGGCTTTTTATTTGGCGTTTGTCATTCCATTATATATGAATAAAATGATGCATGTGTACTCGTCCTTCTATGGCAAAACTCATTCTGAACCTCACTGTTTAGATTATGATTATATTGTCCAAATTTACCATAGTGTTTTGAAAAGCCATTGACTTAATTGTGATCTAATCTTTGCAATAATCTGTTTCTTGTTTGCTTTTTTTATATATTTTCGCATTCACCTTATTGATTGAAATGCTGTAATCCAATTGGAACGTAATTTAAACCTGATATCCAATTGAATAAGAACAAAAAGTTCATGGTCTCATGGATGAGTTCTTAAGTAAGTTAGTTTTCATAATTGGTGCCAATGCAAAATAGGGCATTGTTAGCTGAACAATGTGTGTCAGCAAATTAGCAGAGTACAAAACCTTATGATGCTTCGCCTTACTATAGATTCGACTAAGGAGGAATTAAATGCAGCTCTTAAATTAATTACCTAATTTAAGTAGTGAAAGTTGTATACTCTAATCAAATTTATGAAGGTAGATGCTTGACCAGTTGGTCCAGAGATTTTTGTATTTCCTGAAATCTGACATTGGTAGATTTTTGTTAACATTTTACAAGGTGTTAATAATTTCCTGTGATGTCTCGTTTTCTTTGAAGAAAAATCCTTTATGTACCTGAAGCTGCTTTATTCTAAAACTACTGGATACACATAAGAGAAACAAGGACGTCAAGTATAGTATCATCTTTTGTATATTTCCATGAGACATGCATTTGTATATACCATACACAACATTTTGTGTACCTTTTGCTGTGTGTGGAAGAAAATGGTTTGTTTTCATCAAACATTGTTGATAGAGTGACTGTTTGTGGGACTCTTGACCTATCATAGAATATATTGAATCTTTGATAAAAGTTGTTTTCATATGTTTCCCAGAGAATGCAGCTGGACCGGCTATTGGCATAATGACAAGAAATTGAATTTCAAGGTCTGCTATGATTAATTTCTCTCCAAAAAAGGTATTATTCTGTTGTCATTCTAAGGACGCAAACTTTTAGTAATCTACGGTCTTATTTTACCATCACAAGAAAAGATGTAGGGAGGGTACTTTCATGACTAATTTGTTTAGCGGCTGAATTCAGCGTAACTCTGAACCGCTAGGGCTTTTCAACTAAATTGCTACTACTACAATAATTTTAACATGCTATGCTAGTGTTGCTGTTTTCTGTTGTATGTGCTTGAGTGGAGATATAAAGGCAAGTTTCTGGTCTGGGTGTGCTGGGTGGGTTTTCTTACGGGATCAGTGAAGGTTGCTGTCTTGTTACTTGCTTAAATGGTTTCCATGCTATATTTAAGGTCTACTGTCACCATTCGAGCAGTGTACTACTCCGCCGATAGTAAATACATTTTTTTCTCTTGATCATAAAATACATGTGTTTCGTTTTTGTAATTATCTTCCTTTCCATTCGTAAATATTTCAAGAGATTACATCGTGGCTTGAAATATGTTACAACTGAGGTACATTTGAAATCTATTTTCTAGGAAAATATATAAATTTCTTGGCAAAATATATAAATTGAAATAAAAACACAGAAGTCAACAAAAATATGCAGTTGTTAATACATCGGCACATTGCATATGCAAAAACTTCCACGGTCAATTCGCCGTAACTTGGTAATAAAAGCTGGATGTCGTCCTGAACATTCAAAAATTCCAGTCAATCTCTTGAACTTAACTTAGTAAAAGTGTATTAGTTTCTTTCTTCAACGTTGTGTATCAACTTTTTGTTGGAGAGAGAGAAATCAGATAATGACAATCATATTTTAACATGTGATGTCGAGGTGATTAGTGATTTACTTTTGACATCCGATTTTTATTTTAAGTTAAGAGGATAATGATGGATTTGGTCAAAATTCACGAACACTCGGGGACTTTATTGTCATGAAGTCCATATTCCTAAAATTTTAGACAAAGGAAATGTAAATGACGGCACACAATATAGAGTTATTATGTAATCCCGGTCCATCGAGGAAATATGTAACCGGACATCAAAAGAAGGCACATCATATTACAAATACAGGATTAACCGAATATACATTTATGACTATCTGTTGTATAAAAATTCCATCACAGTGAATCAAAAATTAGATCTATATGAGGAATTTATTAAATTCTGAGTTATGAAGAGCTAAATTATCAATATTATTATTTCATCATTTTATTTATTTCCAATTTTTTTTTTCTTTTTCATGTTTCTCTGGCTCATTTACCAAAATTTTATCCAAGATTTCAATGAAATGGTTTTCTATAATTGATTTTATTCTCTCTCGTTACAATCTGTTACTTTTTGTTTGGTAGAATGTTTAAAACATAAAGTTGACATGCTGACTCGTATTGATATTTGATGGTACATTTGAGTTAGTTTCTTTTTCGATGGAACACTAGTTTTAAAATGTAATTGATCTAAATATGCTATCATTATATTTACCAAAAAATATATGCCTTAATACCGTTGTGTTCAAAAGAGGTTTTCTTTTATCATTTAAGCCTTGTGTTAGAAAAAGTTCAACAAATATCTTATGATCATATAATAACTATAGTAAGTAATCAAACTTCTTCGAACACATCATTAGCCTTCTTAACTTGATAACAAAAATTGGATACCACCCTTAAATTGCAAAAGGATCAAATAATCCACTCAACTTAGTAAAAGCGAATCACATAACCGCTTTAACGTCATATGTTAAAATTTTGTTGGTTTGACTTTTCAAATATGTCATTTTTCTATTTTTCTCTCTCAAACTAAAAGTTGACACATGACATTGAGTGAGAAAAATTGTGCATTTTTGCCAAATTAAGAGGGTTGGTTGGAACTTTTGAAAGTTTAAGTGTTGATGTATTTGACCCTTAAGAGCCACCATGAAAAAAAAGTTCTGTTATTTCACCGAAGAATATAGTCTAATAATAAAATTAGAAACAATTACAGTTTTAATCAAAGATGGATGAACATGATTTCGACCCCCCTATATGTTGAAGATCAGCTTCTCTTACTAACAAATTGTGTAGAATCGCATATAAAGAAATATGAACAAGTCTAATAATACTAAGAGCAATTTACTGGAGATAAAAAAACACATAACACAAACCCTGAGACAAACATAACTTTATTTAAGATTTATTAAAAAACAAATAAATGCTACATTTTCTTAACCTTCTAACTGACAATTTTGCAAATCTACAACTATAAAAAATCTTAATCGCATCATAACATTAAATCAACGAGTATTGCAGATCTGAAATGATACGAAGATATATCTTGATGTCTGCTGTGAAAGATCATTAAGAATTTTGTTTAAAATCGGATGAAGTTTAACCAAATTGAAAAACCGTGAAGATTGAGCTTGGTAACGACGAATCCAAATTCAAAAACCACGGTGTAATTAACAATGTGAAGATTATATTTCAAGGAAGAATACTAAGACTAGAAAATAAAAAGAAAGCAAAGAGTAACGCTTTCTGACAAATAAACTTTGGGTTTAGGGTTTTTTCAGAGTTTTCTTGTTATAACTTAAGTTATTTGTAAGATTAATTTTTTTAATAGAAATAAAACGAAGATATTTTAAGAATGAATAAATTTGTTGTATTCATAACCATAAATATTTCGATGGCAGGCACTCATTTATAAACGAAGTCTTACCGAGTACCGACCCATCTTTGTAGCTACAAATCGTCTCTTTCCTTCATTACTCTCTCCTTTCCCTTTTTTCTTTTCAATTTCCTGATCAATTTTCTTACCTTTATTTTCTTTTGGGGTTCTCAGTTGTCTTTAGGTTTTTTTTTTTGGATTTGTGTTCTTGTAATGATGGGAGCTAGGGTTTGGCAAAGGCGGATCGCCATTATTTGCCTTCTTGTGATGATTTGGGGAAGATTATTCTCCGCTGCCTCCGCTTACCCTAGTCAGGCTTCGATTTGTCCAAAAGAGCGCCTGAATGATTCGATCGTTAGATTTCTAGATCGAACCTGCTCTCTGGGTTCCAGTTATGATTCTCCCGGTTTTATTAGCGTTGCCGAGGTAATTTTGACTTTTTTTTCGGGTCCCCCTTCAGTGAAATGGTAAATTAATTCGAAATGTAATTGCTTTGCTCATGTTTGCAAAAGATTGTTCCTTTTTGGTTTAGGGCTTTGAATAGTTGACTTTGGGTGGATTCTGTTCATGTTTCCTTGTTTTTTCCTGATTGAAAACTGATATTCTTAATCTAGTAAGTTGAGATATTGCTTCTTGTGCCAGATGTTTTACCTGGTTATCTGTGTTAATAAATCTCTTTCATTGCTGTATTTTGATTTTGCAAGAAAAGAACATCCAAATTTAAATACTCTTGATAATCCTTCACTCTCAACTACATGCTCCACTTGTTTCATCAGCAGCTTTAACTTGGATTGAGATTGTAGTTGTATGTAAATTTGAAGTGGTTTTTGTATTTAATAATGTATTGCATTTGTGAGCAATTATAAGCCAGACATTTGGTTTTTCAAGTTTGAAGGCGGATTTCTGATTTTCTGTCAGTTGTGTTCATTCGTCTAGTATTATGTGATGAAATTAATTTCTTTTCTGTGAAGGGTGATGATGTTTCGTTGCAAAAAGCATTGGATACAGTTAATAAGAATGGCGGTGGATATGTAGCTGTGCTCTTTCATGCATCTTGGTGCCCTTTCTCCATGAGTTTCATGTCAGTCTTTTCCCTCCTTTCTTCTTTATATCCTTCCATCTGCCACATTGCAATTGAAGAGTCATCGATCAGACCACGGTTTGTAATTTAAGATCGTTATCGTAGTGTTTTTACTCGCTCAGTAAGTTGTGGCTTGGAAATGTATTTACTTCTGTTGACTATAAAATTAACTGATTGATTTCTACAGAATACTCTCGATTTATGGTATTCATGGATTTCCTGCGCTCTTTCTGATGAATTCTACTAAGACTGTGCGTTTTCGTGGCTCCAAAACTCTGGGTTCTCTTGTTGATTTTTACACTGACATCTCGGGTAACGCTTTCCTTATAATTTTTATGCTTTTCATTTGCATCTCCTTAGACAATCTTATAACATATGAACAAGGATTGTAAAAGGCATATGGCTTTCTCGTTGGATATGTAGCAGAGCTGGTCCTGAAGACAATGAAACTAAAAAAATTGGGCTCTTTTGGTCATGGGGCCGTCAGCATTCTTGGCCTATGCACAAGACCGACTCTGATATGTTTTTTCATGTGAACGGTGCATATGGTTTGTGGCTGTGCATCGGGGTTTACGTTGAAATATATTTAACAAAACGTGTGTATGAATGCTATATATGTTATGCGTCCCCCGGAATATTTTTTGCGTAGCAATTTGAAAACCGTTCATTTCTATGAATGCTATCCATGTGAAAGGATATTTCTAGTTGCATGTGTAATTAGTGATATTGCTTTGTTATATATAGGCATAAAGGCTGCTTCATTAGATGGTGGATCCCTTGATAAAATAGTATTACCTTGGAATGAGGCAGAAACCGCTCCTTTTTCATGGTCAATATCTCGAGAGAAGTTTGTCGGGCAGGAGAAATTCTTGGCTCTGGCGACTGCATTTGTTCTGGTGAGATCAATCATTTTAGTATTCCCTCCACTGGTGGCCTTTGTGGAATTTGCTTGGGTGAGGTGCATCCAAAAGTTGAGAGTGGTGGAGAGCTTATTGGAGCATCCTAGGGCCTACTTTAATGGAGTGATACACGTGTTTAATTCCCTCAAGGAGCCTTGGAGGAAAAGGAATTTACAGGAAGGAGCCATTAATGCCAGGGCTTGGGCTTCAAAATCACTTGCAACTGTGTCGATAGGGGATGCAAGTACCAGCAGAGGTGCGTGACGGGATATTTGATATTCACAATCATTTTAATTACTGTGATTCTAGCTTTTCTTTTTGATTTTGTTTATATGAGTTAGTATCCTACTAATTTTTCCACTAAGAAGAGCTTTTAGTTTAAAGTTTAAACCCAAAATTGTGTATATGTACTTTTATATGATTAATATACTTGTTACGCTCAGGCTTATCAATTATTCTTTTGGTTGGCGGTATTCTCAATAAAATAAATATTCACATTAGTGTTATTATAAACTTACCAATACCAAATTAGTGAAAGCAACCATTTCAAAAATTCATATTTATAAAAAATGTCACTTTTTTAAGTATCTTGCTGTAAATTAACATAATATGTAAAGGAATTTTAGTTCGAATTACAGTGAAGCTTTGTCGATTTTCAAAATCTTAATCGAATTAAATTTTTTTACACATTAGCTTTCTAAACATACTCTTAAAGATTAATAAAGTGATATTGATTTTAAAGGGAGATAAAAGCAATTGTACCCAAATAAATAAGTAATGGCTCTCTAAAACTTTAATAACAAGTCAATTAAATTGTAAGATGACTTCATTAAAAATATAATGATCCAAGTCAAACAGTATTTAATCCCAAAAAGTAATAATAAAAATTTGTGAAATTATTAATCAAAAAAATAATGGCTCCCTGGAACCGTTGAAAGTGGAACAAGTGGAGTTGAAAGAGTGGGTTTGCTTGTTAAGAATTTGAGCAATTAGCCAATTAAAGAGCACAGGCGACAGTAGTTGCTGGTTCGGTACTCAATAATGTCACCCATCGACTCCATT